>JAVFBZ010190610.1:0-14565 GCA_032466195.1 Katharina tunicata
CCAGAAGTTGAAAATCCATCTCAGTCGTCATGTCTTTGTAATTTACCCAGCTTCTAAATGCCACTCAAACAAGGAATAAATTAGTTGATAAATCGGAGATGATTTTAACTAGAAGGGTATGGTTATGGGGGTGGTGTGTGGTTGTGGTTGGAGGTGTAAGCAGAATCTAACCGACGATTTCAGATTTTAAAAATATTTTGTTCTTAGATTATTTAGTTAATCTCAAACGGATGCCAAGTTGAGGGGTAGCTTGAATTGATAGATTATTTGGTGTCTACCGCAGTGTTAAAGAATATTGCACTTATTTGAAGGCGTTGTATTCCAACAGTGAGCAACGACTCGTACACAACCTATAACGTGTAATAGCTATGTGTGGAAAAACGTAATGTTTATTTTGTTTTATGTATATGGAGTGCGTTTAAAGTGTTGGGTAACTGAAATTGAACCAAAATGTATAATAACTGTAAAAATGTGATGGATTGTTTAGCTTGAATAATATCCAACCGAAACGAATCAGATGTCCTGCGCTAATTAAGTGTGGTAACAAACTGTGCTCAACGTTTCTTGAAGTGTCAACCTTAGATTTTCTCGCCGAATTTTGTTCTCAGACAGCTATAGGAGTTATTAACCTTTATGCAAGTTGTTTAACGGGAATTTTAATCATCGGTATACAATTGTCCCTGGAAACAGCCAAATCTCGAAGAGTTACCTAGTAACCACCAGTCCAAACATAAATCCAAATTGCAACGAAGACTAATCTTTGGTATTTATGTTGGTTTGGGAGATCGGTAATTTTTAACAAGCTGCGTCTCAGTTTTCCACAATACAGCATTGTAAGGGAAATACGATCTTAACCAGCAGTCACACAACGAAACACAGCTATATTTCATGGCTGTTTTCTTAATTCATCCAAATTGGATGAATCTATATTTCATAGTTGTTTTCTTAATTCATCCAAATTGGATAAATTAAGAAAACAACCATGAAATATAGCTTTGTTTGTTTGTTGGACTGCTGGTTAAGATCGTATTTCCCTTACAATGCTGTAGTGTGGAAAACTGGGACGAAGCTTGTTAGAAGTTAGCGATCTCTCAAACCAACATAAAGACCAAAGCTTAGTCATTTTTTGCAATTTGGATTTATGTTTGGACTGTTGGTTCTAATTTTCCAATAATGTCATGCACTGCGTTTTCATTTTGCTTCCGAAACGCACGAAAATGGTTCTTACTTTACCTAGCCAGTATTATCTATAAATGTTTTATCATAAAGTAAAGCACATAATGCAGACTGAAAAGGTTTCATGGCATGGCTAAGGAAAGTAAACGATCGTCTCTGGTCACAATATCAACATTCTGGAAATCAGCTGAATGATGCTTACTTCCAACGAAGAGGCCAATGTCACAACTTCTGATTTGAACTGAGATGTCAAAGAAACTAACAAAACTGATTTAATTTAAACTGATTAAGCTAATAGCCGTTTCGTTATTGATTTGACCCAATTATTAACTGTAATATGACAGTTATTATATAGTGAGGCAATAACAGATTCCAACTATAAAATAATACTTCTTTGCTCCAATAGAATTAGTTTTTATGACTAAGGATGAATAACAACAAGTCTCAAAGCCATAAAAACGATAAAAAGAACTAATCCAAGGTCAAAACCTCGCTGGAAAATTAATTACTTAAAAAAAAAAACGCTAGCGAGACAAAAAACACATTGGACTGGTGCCCACGGTCGAGGAAACAAACATTAGAGCTTCTAAATTTCCTCGATAGTTTGTATTTCGCTCTTTTACCAGATATGAGTGTTATGGGATTTGACAACTCGGACACAAACTGATCAACCGGAAACGACAAAAGAGTGGGAACCAGATCCCGAAGCGGAAAATCTATTAATATTTTGTTCCTTCCAAGATGTTTCTGTAGTTGCTCTGAAGCAAATGCTATTCCTGGCTTTATCAGATTTGTTAATCAGTTGCAAATATCTCACTATATTTTATTTATTGGATGTATTTTATGACTGATATAATCGATATATTTTGTTAAATGGTGATCTAGTAAATCATTGTTGATTTTTTTATTTGAATGTTGCGTAATTATGCCCCATTTCTTTGCTGCATGCTTTCATTATTTTGTTCTGCTCGCGTGATTGTGTGCTTGTGTTTTATTCGGCAAATTTATACATTGTAAATCACTTAAATTCTATACATCGTCTGGTGTTTTTACGGTAAAAACACTAAACGTACACACATTTATGTACTTAAATTTCAGCTAAATTGAGTTGCTTGAGTCAAAAGGGGCCTGAATAGCTAAAAATAGTTTTGTAATTCTGTGAATTGTTTAGTGGAAACGGAATAATGTCTACATTGTGAACAGAACCGTAATACAATGACAATTTTATTAAGTTACGAGCAAATAAAAATAAAAATTTATCTTATGAAGTTTTACTGTTTTAACACTATTCACAATTGATAATAATGTCCACACGTGCTTGTCATCTTTTTGAAAACGCTTCTTGATATATAGGGCACTCGTCACATTGCTCCTATAAGTTATCAGAAAAGAAACCTGGTTTTACTCAAATTAAGTTTTATATATATATAAATTAATTTTGTTTAATATGGGTTTTACGACGTACTTTTACGTAGGTTATTTAACTTATATGACGTTGAGCCAGCCCAATCGGTGAAGGAAACCACCGTAAACGACGCTGGCAACATGTAAGACAGGACAAGACATTTAGATAACATTAACAAAACCGGACACCACAACAAATCGGCATCCTGTGCCCCTAAGCTCAGAGAGCACACGAGGCTCTACCCAACCACCCGCAAATATGAATTAAAGTACAGTTATGAGGATTATACAATCTGGCAGTTACTATCGAGAACGTTCTAGCGGAAACGACAAAATTGGAAGAAACTACATTTTGAAGTTGGGAATCCATTAATACCGTTATTCCAAGAAGTCGGAGAGTCTAGACAGTAATAATGGCATCTGTCAGTTTTAGGATTCGTCAATAAGTGTCAATTTTTATATTTCACTACATCCATCATATAGCTCTGGCGCAAATTGAGTTTTCACTGTGGCAGTTGGAAAATATTTTGAGTCCCTTTTTTCTGTTATTTTCTTTCATGGAGAATATATTGTAATTCTGTTTCTAATGGCGTAGCAGACATTTCCCACTGTTTGTACCGACACAAATCCCCTTCTGGCTTAGCCATGACCTTCAACATTTCAAACCACAGTTGGTGCGTAAAGTAGGGCGTACATTTTATACAGTGTTATTATGTTCTTGATGAAAGAAATAAAATGAAATGCACAAATATGTCTTGCATGAAAACAAATAATAAAATAGACGCAGAGGCCTCTCTTTAAGGGCTTTAGGTTTCTAGATTATATTCATGCTGTCATACTAAGCCATGGACGTAGCAGGGCTAACACTAGAAGTGACTTCACTCATTTGGTTGTAAGTAGCTGCCTTCTGTTGAAATGCACCGCCGTCATAACTGAAATACCTTGTAAGCATGATGTTAAACACCAATCAATCAATTGAAAGCCGAATTCATTCTTTCAGTTGAACCCAACTCCGAATTTACATCTTGTCGCATAAATACATCTTTTTATATATTCGTTTATGTATACGGAGTAACTAATTACATAGTAGAACGTAGCAAGTGAAAATAACTTCCTGGCGCAGTTAACCATATTTAGACTGAAACACCAGATCTTCAAGTGATGTAAGTTTTGTACCTTTGTCTGTTTTCTTGGTTTCAAAAAGGTTTATCTCTATTTAACAACAATAAGAGGTATAGATGTCTCGGCTTTATCAAGCCACCACCAGTTAAACATCCTTTGTTAATCGAAACTAATCTGTAGAGCTCCCAGTTAAAAAAGCTACAGTTTCAAGGTTCCCAAGCGGTTACAACAGCTCTGCCTCCCCACGTTTACAGACGACCCCACACATGTCTGTATTAAGTTTGTTCTCCTTGGGAGCTACTGTTAAACCATGTTATAATCAACATTTTCTGGTCATACTGCATGAAGTGTTCTCGCTGAACTCTGATAACTCGCGATGGTAAAGCAGCTCAGGCAATCCATAAATACCTCTTACATGTGGATAATTAATCTTCATTTTATTTAAGTTATCAACATACATCAACGGATTCCTCTCTACTGGTTTGCATCACAGATAGCGATTGAAAACCGCACCATGCCAACTTTTCTATATTTACTTTTACTGAATCTCGAATTAGATCCCACACAACTTCCAGTGGTTATTTAGGGCTCTAAGACTTGACAGTGTGTTGAAGGAGATATTAACAAGCGATAACGACCTTCACAGAAACGGAAGCGGGCCATACTTTCCTAATGAAGCAGTATGATATATTTACTGAACTGATGCAATAACTCCAACTCAACCCCCGTCTTTATCAACGGATAAACATATATTTTAACCGATTTCGAATATCAAAACGTATATGGTACAATAAACACCACGTGATTTCTGTGGTGACTAGTTCCGAGACATTGTCATCAGGAAAACATACCATTTTATCATGTATTATTTACAATTCAATAACAAAGATGTAGTAATATATAGTGAAATTTGAATCAAGAGAAGCTGAAAACATTATTAATTTATTTGATTTGTACTTAACCTCATTCTCAGCGGCATTTCACATAGATCGACATTTTCATTGTCATGGTTTAGTCGAATACCAAGAATAGCCTCGTTAAAGCGACCCCACGATCTCTAGAGCGCTCGTTATGTGACCTCATACACCAAAGTGTGACAATCAGGAGAGGGGTCAGCGGTTCGATGACAAATAAATGAGACACGGATGGTTTTCGCAACAAATGAATAGCATGAATTCAAAGGTTATAGATTGGTAACACGATATGGTTTTCTTATATGATGCTAACATGGGTAACGATCTCTTATCCAGCGTCCTTGGAATCCGCGCTCCTACTACACCTCTTTTGTCCTAGCACCTAGAAACTTTATTGTGGGTTAAAACACTTATGAGCTACTGTCATTGTAGATATAAACTAGAAGTTCTGATTGGTAAAAACTATTGATATGCACGTGTTATGGTAGGCCATTTCGAAAAACTGCAAATTGTTTGATTGAGGTTTTACGCCGCATTCAAGGTTATTTCACTTAGATGCAAGCCGAATCGGTGAAGGAAACCACTGTAAACAACGCAGCCGTCCATTGGATGTCGGCTACTGTCCGTGTATAGTACTGTACAGAAAACATGATGGGATCTAACCCGTCGATATTAATTTCTTTCTGTTTTTGTTTTACTAGAGATTCGAAATACAGCAGTGCTAACGTTAGCAGTGGCAAAGACTCCAAATTGTTCCCTTCGTTAGTCTATTCGATATATTTTTTGATTGATTGTGCGTCAGAATTATTGTTTGTTTACATGTGAACGTAGCGGTTGCAACATCTCCGTTCTAAAAATATTTTCCATCTTGATGACAGTGTTTACAGTTCGCGAGAAACTTTGAACATGATAGGTGTTTGGATAAATAGTAACGTAAAGAAACACTGTAGTAAGTTGATTTATGGCCGTCGTTATGTTTCATCCATACATCCGCACTGACATTGACACTGAGATAAACATTACACATTTTAAGGAATACTCTTACAAGCAGAGTATCCATAAGTTTTAACGAAAAGTTCTTGCGATATTCCTTGAATGATGCACCAAACTTGGATTAATACTTTCCACCTGTCAAAGCTGATTTCTCACATTATAAAAGAGTTGTAGAATAAATACACTGCTGGCGCTTTATTCGACGAACTGTGATATAGAACTTTTTTTTACAGTATACTGTTGTGAAAACAAATGTACTTTAATGTTTTGATGTTGTGAATGTCCTTCCAATGCATACAATGTTTTTGTCGATATTTCTATTAAACTGGCTGGACATTAAGGCTTTTAAATACTTTGACGATACATTTTTACCAGAAAATTCAGGCTACTTGCAGGTGAATAGGTGTTATCGACTTGAATTGATGTTAAAAGCTACAACAGATGTCCTTTAACAGTTACCAAGTTTTTAACAATGTAACAATCATATGCTTAAAATACAGCTAATATGTTCTCATAATACTAAACTATATACTTTCTTTGTTAGGAGCATTTAAAGCTACATATTTATTTTTTATTTTTTTATTTTTATTTATTTATCATTGTAGTTAACCATTTCTAACTCACTAAGAGAAAAGGTCGAAGAACTTACATTTTCTGAATTTAAATAATTAGTTGTTGTTGGAAAGAAACTGCCCGAATTGACGATAATGCAACTATCATGTTTTCTGGCTGGTTGAAGGCATGCTATGAAATAAGAAATCGGGTAACAGAGACCGGATGTCGGTTATTCCTGCCAGAATTCATCCAGTCAGTTGTCTGGAGTGTTGGTCTTGAATTAAACACCTTTTACAGTTAAAGCAAAAAGTATACCCCTCTCTGCACGTTGGGTTTCCAATGGATTAATCAAAAAGTGAGCCATTACTTTATTTAAAGGAGATAGGTACATGTACGTGTAAGTCAATCATGCGTGAAATATAAGAAACCAATGATAATGCCACAAATTGTTATAGCCATTCCCTTAATAAAAAAATCCATCTGGCAACTTTGGTTATTCACAAAGTTCATTTAATTATATATTTAATTTTAATTTAACTTATTCAATTCCATTCACAACAAGCAGCGTGTGTCTAATTACAGTGATGATAGCAATTAAACCAATGAGAATTGTAAAGCAACGCAAACCTACAAAGATTTTACATTCGGATAAATGTGCCTTCGACAAACATAACAACTGTCGCATTTTTGTAAGTTGTAAAGTTGTAAAATTCCATACCGGAAATGTAATGCCATACTCTCGTGAGAGAATGTTTTTAGCAATTCCCCTAGCGGTACAGGAAGCTATGCCTTATCTCTGCATCTAATAGACTAAAGGGTACATACAAGTAGTTTTTTTTGTGGGGTAAATCATGAATTATGCCTGGAGACTTGCCCAAATATTATCATACAACAATATAACGTTTGACATTTTATACGAATTGGTGAACATAATGTGCAGCGAAATGTCCTACTAGCAGTCCGTTCTTTAAAAGTGAAGGGTTTTCCTTCAGGTGAACGAGGCTTCTTATTGTGAGGAGTGTTATGGTGATCTCTTTATGGTCCTGATATTTATACTTATATTTCATTGATATGTCTCTAAGACGATTTTATTGGCGAAAAAACATATGTATTGCAAGCAGGGGAGCATTTGTACACAGATAGCGCACCAGGTGTTTTTTTACTTGATCATGAAGACAACTGCTTGTAAATAATTTGTTATTCTGTGGAACCTAATTATTACATCCCAGCAGTTAGTATGATACACCCTACCCAAGAATATCAATAGTGAATCAAGAAACGGTTATAGGCTTGTGTCAGTTTATAGACTTGCTCCAGAAACCTCCCAAGACAAAAAAGATGTCCGAATGTGTTTGTAACTGTTAAATCTGGCAATCTACATTACACCTGGACGAAAATTTGATCATCAAACTGTATTTTATTCAGCTTTAACACTTAATAGAGACATCCCTTAACAATAAATGCTGGTACGTCAAATTTGGAAGAAAGTATCGGTTATAATTTCCTAAATTGTTGTTCGGATTTTTTTCTTAGTCCGAATGTACGTAACAAATACTCAACATTAGTAGGTATACCTTGGCGACGAGACACGTTACAGACAGTGCTGAAATGAAAGCAATTACTTCACAATGCTTCGATTATATCGGAGACACCATGGCTTCATGGGGTCAATGCAAAAGACTGAAACAGTGTAACAAAAACCCTAACCAATCAGCAATTGGCTTACGGCTTTGTCCGCAGTTGATTGGATGTACGCTCTCAGTCGTAAGTCAAGAGACAAGCCAGAAATAAGTTAACGGACAAGTGTGCCAAATGTTTACCGTCTAATAAATTGGCATTTGACTTGGAAATTGCCGTTGAATTTATTAATGTGTCTGGAAAGTGATGCACAGAACCCGATTTCTGCCATGACGCCTCCTCATGCCGCCATGAGACACCAGACAAGGGTTAATACTGCGTTTTAACGATATTATGCCGTCTGTTTATACAAATTATTCAGTCTTCGAAGAACATATTGTGTTTTCCCTTAATTTAAGAAGGCCAGACCATTTATTTCTGTACCTTGTTGGTCTTAATCCAGATTTCAGCAAACACCAATGTCCTCCTAGTGGGTTTCATCACAGATAGCTATTTATAACAACACTAAGCAATTTGTTTCTATATTTACTTTTCTCAATATTAAATAAGAATGCACACTCCTTCAAGTGGTTATTTATAGCTCTATAACGGCTGCTCCGATACTCGATATTAAAGAGAAATAAATTAGTGATAATAGGGGCCCGCGCCGTGGCTCAGTGGTAATCGCGTCTGACTGCAGATCCTGCTTCGATGTACCGCACCGGTTTTCCGCCGTATTGAGTAGAGTAGAGCAGATTAAGAAGTGGAGAATCCGTCGTCATATAAATGAAATACCTTTGAGTACGACGTCAAACACCAATCAAACAAACAAACAAACGGGTGATAATCAACTGAACAGGAACAGAGCCACATATATTCCTAAAAGTGAACTTGTATTTTTATGATTGATTTACAAATTGCCAGTTGTTCCACAGATCACTGTGGAGTTATATGGAATATGAGCAACTACAAACAAGGATTTCATGTTCACATATATGTATATTATCTACATCAACATGACCACAAAAATGACATCATATAATTCAGACAAGACCAGAATATATTGTACACAGTTTTGTCAACGAAATAATGCTCTAATAAACAACCCAGGGGGCGTTCAATGATCTTTAGTTTCTACAATACCCATGGCATTTTAGCTTCTGTGCTCCAAGTTACTTTTTTTATTTTCATCTATCATAAAACAAATTCATGGACATTTTGATTGCTGTTGCTTTATAACAACTGTAAATGAGAGATCTGTGCAGCATGACGTGTGCTGTGTGGCAAAATATTTGAGGAGAAAACGCATGTAGCTATTTATCAATCCCAATTTTATTAATCAGAAGTGTTGGGCTTTGTTAGGAATTCAGCATATTGATAATCTCCAAGTTCCCCCTGTACTGATTTTCACCACACAAAGCTGTTTTTGCGCACCTTGCCAGTGTTTCTATATTTACTCTTTTAAAATCTTAAATTAGAATCCGCCAACCTTCCAGTGTTTTTTTTATAGATCTCTGTTAACAACTTCTCTTATTCTCGATATTAAGGAGAAATTAACCGGCAATAACGATCTTAACAGAAACGGAAGTCATATCCTCTAGCACAATCTTTTGTATTAACTGATAACAGCTGCCCCACGTATCAACATTTATCGTCAAAACATTGATAGCTCTATGGAAAAAATCTAAATATGTTTGACTACCGTTCGGCCTTCCAGCTAATGTGTATCTTTGCATACCTGGACGTTTAGGGGAGTAATAATACAAGCCTGGGAATTTTTAAAACGTCAACAATCCTTTATTTAAAATTTCTTGTTCAGTGTATGTTCGTCAAATATTAATTTGTTTGTTTGACTGTGGTTTTACGACGTACTTACGGGTTGCCAGTCCAAACGGTGAAGGAAAACACACTGAATAACGCGGGCAACAACATCACAGCACTTTACGTGACAAAAAAGAGGACACCACAACACATCAGCTCCCTGATGTCCCTCAGCTCAGAGAGCACCAGGACAAAGAAGGATCAACCATCCTCCCAACCGTAACAATCCTGGGTTGATTTCCTAATATATAAGTTTCTGCGTGTCCACAAGATAAAGCTTACGCAGTTCATTCTTATGCAGTTCATTTCAAATCTCACGGGAATGTCGAATAAGATGAATTTACCTTCAGTTATTTAACAAAAAACAAAACAAAAAAACAGTTAATAGTATTAATACGACTGACTTTCGAATAAAGATGACTTTACACTGAGTAAATTTAACTACGTCTACGTACTTAACGAGAATTCCTATCCATTTTCATCTAATTAGACGCGACGATGTTATCGCTTTAAATTACTCATATGATATCTACGGTGATGTTTCGTTATGTATGAAGAATTTAAGAGTTAATAATACGGCCAACTTCCTAGCTTCAGCAGTATTTAGCCTATAGTCAGGTTAGAGAAGTTGTGCAGACACTTACAGTATGTTGATAAACTGTTTTAATCTCCACACAGCTTTTAAAGCTCTCTTCGCAAACACATAGATGTTTATAGATCATTACATACAATGCACACCTGTATCTATAATGAAACGAGAAGATAACGGTAATGTCATATCAGTTTGAATGTTCAGACACAGACTTTTAAACAACTATATGCAACATAACGCTTCAGCCGTGCTACGCAGTTAAACATAAGCAGTTATTCATACACACAAAAACGGAAATTGTGCGTTATACTGTATATGCGAATTTATGCGATTTAGTTCCACCAATGTATTCTAATATTCAGTTATTAGTATACTTATCCATTTCTGACTCACAGAGAGACTAGAGGAAAGAGATAACATTTTCTCGGTTGAAATAATTAACGGTTGTTGGAAAGAACGTGCTTGGAATGATGGATGAACGTAGGCACTTTGGCAGGGTCAGGCTAACATGTTTTGGCTGAAGTCATGATCTGAATGAGAAATCGGGTAACAGACAGCGGAAGTCATTTATGTCTGGTTGAGTCAGCTTCCTGGATAGTTGATCTTAACCTATAATATTTTTCTGTTTCACAAAAAGAATACCACTCAGTTATGTTGTCACTTGATTAACGAATAGGGAGATACATATTTGTGTCAAATTTCAGCTTTCAAAGATAAATGCTACAATTTTCCGTCGACATATCAAAATTAGCCGCCGGGCAAATCGAACTATTCATATCATCATTTTGAAATATTTCCATGTTGGATACAGCATTGAAACGAAACTTTTTAAGACCCGAATTTAAGAAAAGTACTTATTTGTTTTTTTTTTTTACCAAAGTTACTTTCAGATATAGCTTTGCTATAGTTAAACTGAAAATATTTGTTTTTCAAATACTAATGCAACGAGTCTATGGCATATGGACCTATACATTATCCGCAGAAAGTAATCAGACTGAAGCATAGAAAAACACCATTTTGCAGTGTAAAATCATTAATCATGCTCAGAAGCTAACACATGCGATAGGAGTTACAAGACAGCGTTTAGGTATAATAGGCGTATTTTTTAGTAATTGTGTTTTCCAGCAACGCGTTTTTCCTTTAAAGCGTAGGATACATCTCGTCTGGTACGTAATAGAATCCTGAGCCACTTTCCTCAAGATGCCTGTAATGGTGTGTTAAATATGTGCTTTACGTAAATGGATATTCCATATGCACTGTACAACAGGTGATATGTCCTGTCTCTGAATCCTTTCGGTGCTTCCTAGAGAAATTTCCAATGTTGAAAAGTAATAGAGCATTTGGAGAACAGATAGATACATTAGGTGGGTTTTAACTTTTCTCTGGAAAGTATGCAAATTGCATGGAAATACTGAACTTGTTGTACTTTAGGATTTCTTACTGGTGATCTGATTTTGAACGTAATGTTGATTCCAAACCCATCGGGAAAAGGTTTAAGCCGCAGTCAAAGCTGACTGACCATTGCACAAGAGACAGACCGGTACCTTAACGGAAAGTTTCCAAATCTGGTTGTTATTTATTTTATCTCTTTATTACCATAACTGTTTGCTAAATATGGCGAAATAGTACTTGGTTGTCCTTCCGTAGTTGATAAATTATATTGCGTATGGAATATCTTCATCCAATATATAGTGCGACAATAAATAAATTGGAAGAATGTGTTCCATAATAACTTTGTTGTTGATATTATCTTTTTTTCTTTCTGGACTACGTTTAACAGAATGTAACCATTTCGTGACTTTTTCAACAGGAAAGTAACATAGTGCTGAAATCATAGCAATTACTTGAGAAAGCTTCGTTCATTTCCTACACACTGGGGATTCTCTCGGGTCAATTCAATTCCAAATCGATTTCGGAAAAAAACCGTTCGAATCAGAATTTGGCTTTAGGTGTTGTCAATAGTTGATTGTTTGTCACACTCAGCTACTTCGTGGAGTCAAAAGCGGCAAAAATAATATGTTGATGGACAATTGCTGTTCTGCAACCAGAACTGAATGTTTACCATCTTATAATGTGACAAAAGAAGACATTTGATGAAAAATTTGAATCGTAGTCTTCCATTTTACCAAATACATGATACATTAACAATGTCCATTTATAGACAATGATAGATTTATGTACATTAACATCTTGCACATATTAAACTATGATGCAGCTCTTGGGGAAATCAACATTGTTGGTCAAATAGTACTTGAGGCGTTATTAGAAAAATAACAATAAATTCAGAAAACCTACAGAGAAAGTCAGCTATAACAGAATTCCCATTATACATGTTAAAAGTATTATTCGTTGCTACTGATAATCATTCAAAAAGTAACGCAGAAAAAAAATCGGTTCATTTGTTTGACAAGTATCTAAGACATGAACAAGCTGTCATTCTTATCTTTTTGCATCATGTTTGTTCTAATTTAAGTCGACCCTAAAGCCATGCTAGTATCTTCTCTGTCGATATTTCATCGACTCCGATAACTATGTACGGTTAAGTGCGATAGAACATCCATAAACAAGGCTTACTCGTTGGCATTTAATCTTTATTTTATACCAGTTATCAACAACACAAACCGACTCCACTAGTGGTTTTCATCACAGATGCCTATTCATAACGACAAGCTGCAAAATTTTACTCGGGGTGTATTATGGTATGGGATTGTCTGCTCCTTTTTTTGGTTCCGGCAATTAACTTGGGTGCCTCTGTGGCGGAGTGGTCAAGAGCGCATGTTTCTAGAGTGTACGCTCGTGATCAACAGATCATCCTTACCTTTGAGTTCACGAGTTTAAGCACTCGTTTGGACTGTATGTGGGTTTGTCTGCCAGCTACCAGCGGAAGGTCGTGTTTTTTTGGGGTTCTTCCAAGTTTTCCTCCCACAATTAAGCTGACCAATGATCTGTGAATGGTGCATATAGTCCTGCTAATCTAACATGGGAAAATAAAAATAAACATAAACTTGAAAATTGATTATCGGTTTCCAATCGAACTTGGCTGGAAAATTTCCATGTGGGTGAGACGTCGCTTGTTCTTGAGTTGTCCCCTTACAGATGGTGCGGCCTGATGTCAAAGTCTCTTTGTTTCAAACCGTCAACTGGGAATCGGATTCTTATCAAACTTTGTAAAAGAACTCCATGAGATAAGATGTCGCCTAGGATTGCTTTCGGTGGTGTGCCTATACTGGTGGCGCGACCTTGTGACTATGAATATCCTTTGATGCTTTCACTTTGCTTGTAACTTCCCATCATATTCTTATCCAAATTGGTTCAACTATTCCGTGTAGAAACATTGGTAAGAGATTGGGCTTCGCATGTGTTCGCCTAGCGGTAGCGCCAATTGGTGCATAATTTTGTTCTGGCTGTTTGATTTCCTGCTGTTTCTTTGGAAACCAATAATCTGGGCCCGTATTCATAAAGCGACTTAAGCAATTCTTAAAGTTTAGAAAAAGCCAAATTTCAAATCTTATTTTAAATACATAAATACTACTTTTCTTAACAATTTGTGTCGAAAACTGCAAGATTATAAATAAAACTTTTAAACTGTGAACTACATTTTTCTACATAAAATGTTTTTCATTCTAAAATAAAAGGTTGAAATTTTGCTAAGTATTACTTAACTTAAAACGACGTGATTTAAGTTTTTTACATGTTCTGAAACATTATCCGAACAATTTCAATTTAGTATTTACGATTCCAAAGTCATTAAATAAGGTGAAAGATGAAATTTAAAGCAAGTGTTGATGGAAATTCAGCAAAACTCATTCAAAGGCATCTCACTAATACCAAGATTTTTACATTGTCCTGGTTTTGAGAAAACCAGAGAATAACCTCGCTAAATCCACCTCCAGATCATTGCCTTAATCTTTTCTCACATACTTATCATAGTTTGACATCGAACCTGTATGTAGAATGCGTTACTTCTAGGAGGAATCGCCAACAATGAAGAGTAACTTGAGCCACGACGCGAATTCCCTAAGATATTACATCTTGAGGTAGGTTACCCCCAATGTTATGGTGTGATTTCAAAGACATTTATTTGTGATAATCCAAGAGAATGCCGAGGAAAGATTGCAATAAAATGGCTTTCCAAAAGTGTGGAAGTTCACCCTCCCCACTTCTCACGTCGTTTTCTTTACAGGAGACATGTACAAGAGAACAACTGACACAAGGTTTTGAGTGGTTTCCTGAGAAGTTTGGTGTTAGTTGTGTTCAATTAGATTATAGTTTTCTTTATTTTTATTTGTCGCAAGCTATTGGCGTCTCATCTAAACGTGAGTTCCAAACTTTGTTTAGTGATTGTGATATGCTTTGACTTGCTTAGGTGTT
>JAVFBZ010190621.1:10030-20518 GCA_032466195.1 Katharina tunicata
TTATTATTATTATTATTATTATTAGTTCAACTTTGCCTATCTCCATTACCATTTGTCACCACCGATTATCGACTTTTGTGTAATGACAGGCCATTTTTTTTAGCCAATTAGTGGTATATTTACCGATGCAGACAATACTTGAATCGCATGTAGATAAACGTATCCTATAGGACATCAAGTATATTCCGCGCCAATACAAATCGACATTGAGCAGGAAACAGCAAAGCAAATGAAAAAATAAAATAGAACTATTTGGCATAACATTAGGCCGAAATGACCAATGCAACAAGACAATCAAGTCACGTGAAAGACTTTAAATTTCTTTATAGGTCGATTAATCAGGTCAAACGTCAACAGCCTCGCTATGACGTTCACAGCTGTATTAAAAATGCCCAGTCATTACATACAACGTCCGTCACCGAAGTGAACCAATGGACCGGTTTATACAAATGGACATAGCCTTCTTGGTGTTGTCGTGGTAGTTTCCGCAAAAAATGCGCTGGCGAATGAATCGTCTAAATTTTTCTTTTAACTTATTTTAAATTAAGCAGAGAAAAAAGTGGTTGATTCAATTTGAAGTCTGTAAAAGGCAGTAGAAAAAAATTAGATAAGATAGTCAATCAGTACCACTTGATCACATGTAAACTTACTCGCTACAATCACTCTTTCTATAGGTGCATAGCAAGATGGCCAGTCAACAACTTTCGAGTCAAAGACTCGACAGTAGGCAGAATGATTTGATTATCTATTTTAGAATGGGCTGGTCTATGGAACTATTGTATCTCGATGTAATTTAATTTGTACAGATTTCAAACCTGCTTTAGGTATGACATAATAGCAATAATAATTTTTTGGGAGAAAACCTATTCTTGGACGGTGTTAAAGTCGACAGAAAAATACAGACAAGGAAAAAACCTTTAATGTCCCCCATATATAAGCCACGATAGGCAATGATGTCACCCTTAATCGTGACCGTTACGTCATTGTTCGAGGATAGTTTCATTTTTTTAATGGAGAAAATAAGCCTTTTGATTGGACGGCACAGGCCTTAAGACAATGATCAGCTGACGTTGAGGTTAACTTCAGAGCATGAGGTATTAATGCATAAAACACAGTTTAAAACCACCGCTAGTGTGTTTTAAAGGGTGGTAATGTGTGCCTATTATATATTATCCGTTCTATTGTTTTAGTTTCTCCTTCTTTGGCTGTTACATTGTTTTAAAAGATAACTGTACAATATAAACATCGCGCCATGCGCCCGAGGCAAAAGCCAAGGATTAATTTTTGTCACGAGGCTTTCAGTAAACCGTGACTCTCAAATTCATGGCGCTTCACAACCACAAAACTTTCGTTACACAGGGATATGACTTTCTTAACTGTCATATAGATATGTTTTCTGAAGACCGTCGCGGATGGAAAACACCTATGCCATGGTTCTTGCCGAACTAAGGTGAATCGGCAAGCCGATTTGTTTTGGTGTCCCGTATATTTAGTGGTATTTCCTTTGTTACCAGTGTCGTGTAGGGTAGTTTCCTTCAACCATTGGGCTGGCTTGTTTGTTGATTTGCGTTTTACGCCGTACCTAATGTTATTCCACTCATATGACGGCGTACCAGCCCAATCCATGGAGGAAACCACCCTAAACGACGCTGGCAACACAAAAGATGCATTTACAGAACATAACACACCACAACAAATCGGCTTCCTGATGCCACTTAGCTCAACGGGCACCAGGGCACAGGAGGCTCTCATCCAAACAGCCGCCTTTGGGTTGGCCCTTTTGTTATATGAGTGATATTACCTTCAATACACCGTAAACAATCAAACAAATAAAAAATATAAAGGCGGTAAACTTCTAAATATATTAATCATAGTTGAATAGTTTTACTTAATTTGATCTCAGAGAGCGCTCTCCCGGAACAAAGTAACTGTAATCGAGAATTAAACAAAGAAGACCCTTAAGATCACATCAAGTAACTTATAAATGAGTAAAAGACGCAAACAACCATAACTTATATGTCCAAACTTGGTTCGTTTATTATAAACCGATCTGAGTTTATAAGGAGAGTGTATCTGGACACAGTGTGATTTACAATAGGGCTATGGCTAGTTATCCCAGCCATACAACATAAATATCATTCAGTGATTATACCTAATTCGGCTTGCCTTATATACATTTATATACAACTACATTTTGATATTGGTC
Organism: Katharina tunicata; assembly: GCA_032466195.1. Classification (NCBI taxonomy): domain Eukaryota; kingdom Metazoa; phylum Mollusca; class Polyplacophora; order Chitonida; family Mopaliidae; genus Katharina; species Katharina tunicata. The sequence continues at coordinate 12,237 of JAVFBZ010190621.1, forward strand.
TATACACGACCACATAGTATCCGGGTTCATGGCGAGTATATACGTCGGTCAACACACTTTTAGCATATATCTTATTTCCTTAAGACTGAAAATGTGCAGCATACACTATGCAAATAGTCAGTGTATGAAGGCATCTAAACAAGATTAACTGCAGTTGCGAGAAGGATACGATTATAACCGGAGAAGAACAATAACTAATCCGAACCAATCTTAACAAAAAAACAACAGAAGCTTTTGCTATAACAAAGACTGTATCACTCTTGACTTCAATGCTAAATGAATGCCAATTCTGCACTATATCTTGCAAACGAGAATTGTTCTATCGCAACTCAGCAAAGACAAAATGACGCGGCCAATTTTCTATGTCATTTCAACAAAAGCTGCAACTGAATGGAAATATATCATACTATAGCAGCGGTGTTTGTCCGATTTCGTTGAAATCGACCATTGTTTACATAAATCTACGATGGAGACACACGAGGGAATAGTACGTATGTTTACGTTTGTTACTTATAAGCGAACTAGATGTCCTATTGTTGGCAAGACGGCTGCGATTCTTCCGACAGTATGATTAATACAATCAAACTTCTGAATCCAAAATAGCGGTATCACATATATCAAGAAAGCCGTATTATTGTTTGATCGTTAGTTTATTTCTGGCGAGCCCGTTCGATGAATAAAATCATTCACAACACACCAGCTTCTTGGTTTAGTTTCCTGAAGTAGTTTCGTTTTGTTCGTCTCATGTGTTGGGTCACTGAAATTTACTGACTACATCCAACCATTTGCACTGCCTGTGTTACAGGAATCACGACAGTAACAACAAACAAATCTGAGTTTTTTTTCTGGATTTCTGTAGACACTATCAAAGTAGCTTATTTGACCGGTGATACTTCAACGGTCTATGAAAGACCGATTGGTGTCATTACATAATGTTGTTGTTGCACACCTTTTACTTTCACCATTTATGTCCTGTACTATTCTGTCCGTACACATTTCGGTCAGTTTTTCTTCGTCATACGAGAGAAATGATAAAGTTCTTCTAGCCTTGAGACAATGGTTGCTATTATAATCTGGGATCGCGTTGTCGTTAACAATGTCTGAACAGTTTCTGGCCAGCACTGAGTAGTTACTGTTTTTCTTGGCACTTTTCCTGTTATCCTGAGAGGTCATAGTTTTGCATCGTCGTGGAGAATTCACCCTTTCTTCTGACTTTGATTTACAACTTTTAGTTTGTCCTGGAACACGAAGTTTCCTATGAGATTTTGGGGTATTTGGCAGTTGAAAATGTTGTGGCGCGGTAAGATCAGACACGGATCTGGAGAGGTCTCGCGAGGGCATTCCAGAGGGATATATCAAATCCGGGTCCGCTGATTTGTCCTTCCGTAATGAAGAGCTTCCGGTTATGGCCGCCGAGTTTTTGTTTCCTTTGAGCTGAACAAAACTCGTTGTGCTTCCGTTTGATAAATTAAGTCTGTGATTAATAACCAGTTGTATATCAACCAATTTAATCACTTCAATAGTCTGTAACTCCTTTATTTCATCAGAGAGTTCTGGGCATGCCGTTGAGCCTTGCTCTATTTCTTCCTCTAACGTTTGGCGGGAAAGGGAATAAATTCTAACCCGGGTCCCTAGTTCTCGCAAAAACATCCCTCTAGTCATCTCATAGCACTTCAAAATGTCTGCTAGCAGAACATAGTTATCCTCTCTGAAAATTTGAAACAAATAAACAATATTAAGTTTGAGAAGTTCTGCTGTGAATGTCTGTTTAATCAGATTAGCCAGTATAGGCCATCTTGTCTATCTAAATAAAGTATTGCTACGTTATTGCCTTATGATTATCACGGCTGTGATTTTATTGTTTGAAAAAGAGGAGTAAATAAGACGCCATCCCTATAGATCTCCATTACGAGAGTTATTTGCGCGGTTGCTTGAATTGTTTGCTTGATGATTTACGTCGTCGGTAAGGTTTTCGCTCATATGGCGCACTGCCAGCCAGTCAGGTGACGGCAAAGCTATAAGAACAAACTGCGCAAAACTTGACGCGCAGCAAACGGACTTTCTGATGTCCTTAATTTGGTGGCACAGGAAGTATCGATCAACAACGGACAATTAAATAAGTGCGATATTTACTGTAATTAATTAAATCTAAAGTGACTTCACATTTTTTTTCACTGTTGGAATATTCGCCGTCGCCCTTGAGCACGGCGTTAAACAACAAGAAATCAATAAATCAATCATTGTTTAGCGTAATGTTTAATTCACGGAAAACCCTTAAAGAAAGCCGGTGAAAATCACATCGTAAAAAAACACAAAAACGAACTGAAATCATTTTGCAACCTGAGATCATGCCATATGCAGGTGGGCTTCTAACCGGTTTTGACCAAGTAAAGGCTGTTTTATTGACAGGTCATGAAACAAGGCCTAATATTTGTGGTCTTTCTGTGGTCCGATGTACTGGCGTAACCTGGCTTATCACAGGGCAATATTAACATTTTACAGCTGCGATTTGTACATATCCACGTACTAGTCTTAATCGACTATAACGCAATTACAATAGATGCACCATGGGAGACAGTTATGGCCAGTGTCCAGATGAACTATTGTAAATTGTGTCAAGTCCTGAAGTAAATTGTTTAAGGACAAATGAAGTGATAGGCGTATATTGAAATAAATTAACATCGACGAGATTACATGACCGCTAAAAATACCATTACTCACGAACTGGTATTTTTAAAGCCAGGCTTTGAGGCCACTAGGTCATGAGCTGTATATAATTATACAACGAACTCTTTACACGATAAATGCTATATATGTTGTAATGTAATTTTGTGAGGAGTGTGACACACAGCTGTTATTTTTTTTAAATACTATTACTCACGAGTTGCTTTCAGTGAGAGTGATTCTAGTTTCCACAGAAACGAGGAACCAACACAACAACCGCAAGAGTAACGAAACATAATAACTGACAGTGCACCGTTTAATTTATAAGTGTTTAACAGCGGCTATTATTGTATTGTATTCAAACAGTAAACGGCGAAACTTCCACCACCGAACTTTTGTTAAATGTTCTACGAAAAACGTAAGCTCGTAGCATACTGCCTTCAGATGGAATCAAGGCCAGTTCACGCAGGCCAAAACATGTAATGGAGCTGCTTTTAAAACCCGCCTATCATTAGAATAGGAGGACTTTCTTGTCCGGATCCACACGGGATCAGCTTTCTTTTAAACAATCGTAAAAAATAACTACTATATTATAAAATACGGATAACAATATACTTAATAAATGTTAACATTAATAAGTTGACGTATAAAAAAAAGGCTTTAACGGAATGTTTCGTAATGTCAACATACATGATTGAGGTTGAACGCCGAACTTACGGTTATTTCACTTATATGACGGCGTGCCAGCCCAACGGGTGAAGGAAACCAACTGAGGAAACCACAACAAATCGGATTCCTGGTGCCCCTTGGCACCTGGGCATACGAGGCTCCCACCCAACGAAGGGCTAACTCATTAAAGGTGAGAAGATTTATTGGATTAAAAGTTCCGCATTCCCTAAAATTAACGGAAAATTACCCTGATTCTATGGGAATGGAATTTTTCTATTAATTCATACGGCATTTTGCTAGTGTAATATTAACAGTGTCTACCTGTCGGCTTCCGGAACCTTGAGTCTGTGGGAGACGAACTGTTTGCACTGACTGCACTCAAACATGTTCTCCAAGGCCTCGTCCTCCTCCTCATCAGACGGTACATTTGTAAATAAATTGTGCTGCACACAGTTCTCCTCGTCTGAAAGATACAGTTTATCGATTAAAACAAATACTGATTCAGCTTTGATGAAGATAGATATTTGCCAGTCAATACATAAGTTAGTTTGTTTGTTTGATTCAGGTATCACGCCAAACTTAAGTTTATTTCACTGATATGACGACGTGTCCGTCCCATAGGTGATGGAAACCACACTAAACGACACTGACAAACGCCATGCAATGTGCAAGAGAATGACAGGACACCACAACAAATCGGATTTCTGATGTCTCTTAGCTCAGAGAGTACCAGGCCACAGGAAAGTACCACCAAACCACCCGCCCCTAAATTCATTTTTTTTTAACAGTAATGTGCCGTCAGTTTTAACTACGTCCTTCAAAAGACAGACGTTCCCTCATATATACTGGTCTTTATACCGACCAAATCTTCCTATTACAGCCAAAATGAAGTAAATTCCAATTGGATTTACCTACCAATATTATTTTATATATTCGAATGCTGTTAAGGACGTACTCAAAATATTTCACATCTCCGACGAAAAATGATCTGCTTTATTTTATAGTCAATTATATTTATAGAAAGATATATATATAATTGGCGAGCATGGTTTCCGTCTCTCTCTATAACACCATACTTCTACACTTCGAAAGGTCGAAACTGACACAGTACGAACCCAAACATCCAGACAAAAGCATTAAAAGCGAGAATTGTTGCTTGGTCTTTCGTAGTTTTGGTCCTTAAAAGTCTTTTTTCTATGCGTACATCGCACATATGCACACATTAAGACGAAAACAACTGCAGACCAACCATCGCTGTGGATTTGAAAGCTTACCGAGGACAGCAGAACCATAAAGACGCCAGGGTGCTTCGTAAGCATCAGCAGGATAGCCGTTAATGTCCTTCAAGTAATCTGAAATGAAATTAAAATAATAAAATACAAAAAAAATGCAGAAGCCTGTCAATGACATATTCTAACGCTTAACCGATGGTCTTATATAATGACCGAAGTGCTGAGGCCATTTTACTCCCAAATAGTCCGTGTCTCCATATAATGGGGAAATCAGGACACTGCAGTGTTACCCCGACTATCCATCGGTTCATGGCATAGTATACTGCTGACACAGGGCAAACTATAAAAAAAGAGGGAAACAGTTCCTTAAATCAGAAAGCATTGCAGCTCAACGAAATGGGTATTACAATGTGTTGTAGTTGTTGGCTAGTTTGTTGGTTTAGAGGGTTTTACGTCGCCCCAATGGTCAAATCACTTATATAACGGCGAGCGAGCCGAGTCTATGGGTAAACGACACCATCAACAACAACACGGACAACGAACACGACAAGTTTTAAATAGGAGATAAATAAATCGGCTTCCCTATGTCCCTTAGCTGAGCTCCCACCCAAGCTCCCACTGGTGGTTGTTGTTTAACGTCTCAGATTTAATCGTATGCTATGTTAAGCCTGTGGGCAATCCTCTCGTTTTATTTGATGTGTTTTGCTGGACGTAACTGTCCAGTCTGTCAGCTTAAATGTTCTCATTAGTGTTGAATATTTCTTAGCGAGTCAAATGACAAATTAAATGTTCTCGTTACTATTGGATATTTCTTGGCGAGTCTTGTTCGAAATGCGTTTAGTATACTTTTTGCATTGCCCAACTATCCAACGCAAGATCGCCATACTAATACCACACCTAGTCAGATCGAGACAAAACGTAGATCACATTAAACAGCGAGTTAATGGTGTGGACCAAGAACACCGCCTAGCAACGTCGGCACAAACACTTAAAGCTCCTGATTAAATTCTAAACTGGATCCATGAAATACCATACACAAAATATATATACATGCTTACTTTCCACGAAGGTGAGAATATCGCGAGAGAAGTGGGTCGTGTCGTCGAGAACCGGGTCAGCTCCGTAGGACAACAGTAAACGTACAATCCCAATGTTATTGTTCTCCATGGCGATCTGGATCGGTCTGAAACAATCATAAAGTAGTTCCTATTGAGTATATTTTACAAACAACTCAGCCAGAGTTAGAGTGTTATTGATTACCTAATTGATGAGAATTATTTTGCCTTTAAGATAATTTCGCCTTTCAGCTTTAAATTTTATTCTTTTCAGTAGAAATAGTGTTCTATATTTCGCATTATGCCTAAGAACGAAGACACTTTGGATAGCGGTGTGACAGAGGTTCTGGGTTTAATTTTACAAATTATTCCATTGAACTTTAGAATAAAGTCGTATCGAGGTTGGATACTTATGACAGTAAGTTAAAAGATTTCGAATGTTCCTTAAATCTTTAATTATCTTTCTCTGCTGTCATAAGGCAGTGGCCTGATTTTAAACAAATAAAGGCATAGTTTGTAACACAAGATATATGTTACATTTGAATAACTCAGAACTATGTTGGTGTCAACCCAGCGCATATGGGCGTTTTTTTTCTTCTATAGCTTCACAGCTCACATCACCAAGTTACTATTGCAATATTGACCGTAAAAAACGAAAGTAAAAATTTCCCCATATATGAATTTGTTCGTTTGTTTGATTGATTGAGGTTTTACGACGTACTTTAGATCATTTCACTCATATGACGGCGTGCCAGCCTTATCGAGGAAGGAGACCATCCTCAAAGACGTTGGCAACACAGAAAAAACACCACAATACATTTACTGGACGAAAAACTGGACACCGCAAAAAAATCAGCTTCCTGATGTCCCTCAGATCAGACAGCACCAGGGCACAGTAGGCTATCGCCCAACCACCCGCTATTTACGAAATTCGAAGAGAAATGTGTTTAAAATTAAACAGAGAAAAAAATTGTCGCAGGGCCGAGTCAATTTGAAAGCTGTAAAATTTAGGCAGACAAAAAACGGAAAATATCGGGAAGCAATACCATCTTATAAGTCATAGAGTTAATCGCTTTAAACAATAAATATAACCCTTCCTATGTGAACAACAAAATGACCAGTCAATACCTTAGAGTGAAAGACTCCACGGTAGGGAGAATGATTCGATTATCTTTTTTAGAGTAGATTTTAGGTTGTCATTTATAGCATTTATAACTCCAATCAAGGTTTTAAAATTGATGTATATAATGTGAGTCGATCTCACCTATATAAGTGACACAAACCGACAAATATACAGATCACGTCATTTTATCGGATAGATACGTGACTAGGAGAACAAGTTGGCAGAATGCCCAACAATAGGGTACAATGGTTACCGCGTTGAAACAGGTTTAACAGTCTGAGCTCAAGAGACTGGGAAAATCATGTAACCATACGATCGTTTTTAGTATCACCATGACAACGTAGACCCTTTCTACGTAAGCACAAATTTAATAGGCACGCCAATTTCAATGAAAAGAAATGATTTGTCATTGAATATGGCATAGGCATTTATGTAGGCCGACTACATATCCTGTTTACGCTTCGTGTATCCATTACAGAATGAAGTATACTCAACACATTAAGGCGAGAAAACGCACACACAGCCTAGAGCGACAACGCAAACACAACATTTATAGAGAAAAAACGCACTCACAGTAGAGCGATAGCATAAACACAGTATAAACCGAGAGCCCAAACACAGTATGAACCGAGAGCGCAAACAAAGTATAAAGAGAGTACGCAATCACAGTATAAAGAGAGAACGCAACCACAGTATAGCAAGAACGCTAACACCTTAGAGAGACAGAAATGTTACAGTTTAGAACCAGAACGCCGTTCCAGTAGATATAACAGAAACACAGTATAAAACTGGAGCGCAAACACAGTATAAAAAGATATGAAAAACACAGTATAAAACGAGAGCGCAAACACAGTATAGAGAAAGAACGCAATCCCAGTATAGCGAGAACACATTAGAGAGACAAAAATATTACAGTATAGAGCCAGAACGCCTTTCCAGTAGAAATAACAGAAACACAGTATAAAATTAGAGCGCAAACACAGTGTAAAAACGAGAGCGCAGACACAGTATAGAGAGAGAGAGAACGCAATCCCAGTATAGCGAGAACACATTAGAGTGACAGAAATATTACAGTATAGAGCCTGAACGCCTTTCCAGTAGATATTACAGAAACACAGTATAAAATTAGAGCGCAAACAAAGTGTAAAAACGAGAGCGCAGACACAGTATAGAGAGAGAGAACGCAATCCCAGTATAGCGAGAACACATTAGAGTGACAGAAATATTACAGTATAGAGCCAGAATGCCTTTCCAGTAGATATTACAGAAACACAGTATAAAAGTAGAGAGCAAACACAGTGTAAAACGAGAGCGCAGACAAAGTATAAAACGAGAGCGCAAAAACACAGTATATAACGAAAGCGCAACACAGTATAGACAAAGAACGCAATCAAAGTATCGCCATAACCCAATCACATTACAGAGACAGGTGACAAACACAGTATAGAGCCAAAGCGCCTTCCCAGTACAGAAATAAAACAGTATGAGACAAGAGCGCAAACACAGTATAGAGAGAGAAAGCGTAATGCGAGAAGGCAA
>JAVFBZ010190621.1:22322-34068 GCA_032466195.1 Katharina tunicata
TGTCTTACTGTTTTACATAACAATCTGCCTATCTGACTGTTTTACAAAACAATCTGCCTATCTGACTGTCTTACATTACATTCCGCCTATCCAACTGTTTTACGTAACATTCCGCCTATCTAACTGTTTTACGTTACATTCCGCCTATCTAACTGTTTTACGTAACATTCCGCCTATCTTACTGTTTTCGTTACATTCCGCATATTTAACTGTTTTACGTTACATTCCGCCTACCTAACTGTTTAACGTAATATTCCGCCTATCTAACTATTTTACGATGCATTCTGCCTATCTAACTATTCTACGTTACATTCCGCCTATCTTACTGTTTTACGTTACATTCTGCCTATCTAAGGAGATTTCTTCCAGGTTTTCCACCATATACCGGGAACGCAAAGTCGTCATTAGTGAAAAACCAGTACGTCGTTAAACAACAACCAAATATATAATTAAAAGAAACATTCTGCAGTTAAGGTTAGTGCTTTTCGCAGTTTCATTTTACTAAACGACAATCTTAATGATGTAAAAACCAAATAAAGCCCATAGGCAATCCCTCCCTGCTATCGAATTCCACATACTTTATTATATTCTTCGTGAAACTGTCTAGCAAGTACTGGTGTTTTTTCCAAATACGGAGGCCAATCCGTTTTCTTCAAGACCACTTGAAGGACGTAACTGGTTTGTTACACAGACGTGAGCTATGGTGTCGTGAACAGGATAGATGAGCTCATTTTAAAAATAACCTTGGCTAAGAAATTCCGCAGACGGAGATTTATCATTTGTGTTTGAATAAATATTCATGGGGTCGCGGCAATGCCTTTGTTCAAACATTAAGAGGTTCTGCACTCAAACATACCCTGTTATACGTGAGCAAACACAGACAATGAACACTTTTAGTCGACAAGCACATATAAACAATGACGAATCTGGACACTCAAGTGCCTGTTGCTTAATATATATAAATCCTTGTTAATATTACTGTTGTTGACGCTGAAAACGGCTGCATTTGATTGGTGGTTTGATCTGAATAAGTCGTATAATAACGGTGTTATTAAACCCCTTTACTTCAAGTTGCCTACTTACAAAAAAAGTGTAGTTTAAATAGAGAGATAACGAGATATGCTCTCCCTTAAACGCAATCCACGTTTAAAATAAAATAATCATTATTTATTTCTTTATTTATTTGATTTGCGTTTAACGCCATACTCAAGAGTATTTCGCCTATATGACGAATATGCGTTGCCGGAAAAGTCGTTAAAGTGCATGGGTTCTGTTTTTTTACTCTGTCGGTAGAGTTAACACCAGATGTGTTTCAGACTAGATGAACTCAATTTGCGTATCTCAATGCGGATAAATTTCATATAATTAATCCGAATACATTACAGGTAAATCTTGTAAAACATAAACGTGCAGTCATGCGTACATTTTAACCAGGTCTGCATCAGGATGCTTTCTTCTTCTTCACGCCACAATGATTATAATATTCTTGAATATTTTGGTTGAGAAATCATGACACCTACCTGACACCGTCCAGGGAGCACAGGTTATGGTTAGCCCCATGCGCGAGAAGGTCCGACACAATGGCGGTTTGATCCCCCGTACAGCCTTCGTGAAGTGCTGTGTAACCCGCGTTATCACGGGAATTCAGGTCCTCTGACTCGGTTCTTAAGATATACAACACCACCTCCTGCACAGGGAAAACGGCATAATAAATAGTCATATCTTTATTTGGCTGGCGTTTAACGTGGTACTAAAATGTTTTAAACTTGTATATGACAAAGGTTGGAAATCCAAAAATAAACCTAGCACAAATAAATGTATTTTTTGGGAGTTTCTCTTAGAGAACTGTTCATGCGTTTAAAGTCGTACTAAAATGTTTTAAACTTGTATATGACAAAATGGAGGGAAATCCGAAATAAACCTAGCAAAACCGCCCACGATCACCGCAGACATCGGGAAATACACTTCCTTGTTGGGAGATCCTCTTAGTAAATTGTTACGTGTGCATTTGTGCTTTTATATTTTGTTTCGCGCCGTTAGGATTCTCTTCTGATCATAAGACTGCCTCGCAATTCGTACAAGGTAAATCAATTTCGGAGAATAACTTAAGCTTCCGTCTGCCGGTGTACAGGTTAAAGAAAAGTCAACGTCCTTTACATCTACAGCAGCCACGGATAGCAGTATAAGTGGGGCAGGATAGTGTGACACGCGCAACCACTCAAGCATGAAGACCGATCTATACTCAGGTCAAATGCAAAGATCTAGTAAGGTGTGGTGCTCAGATTTCTACACAATATAACATATGTAGAACACAAATTCCAAAAGCGTTACATGGACAGCCCAGTAGCAGCCTGCCAGAAGAAATGTTGTATTCATAACCAAATGAGATGAGGCAATGTTGAAGACTCTTGTTTAATCAGGGTTTAGCGACTATGGCACTTTGATCAGCTACACATAGCATCTTAATTGTGTTGAGATTTGGGCCGTTTCATTCACATGAAACGAGTGACAGAAAAAACACCCTCAAAGTCACTGGTAACAATAAAGTCAACGTCCTTTATATCTACTGCAGCCACGGATTGTAGTACAATGGGGCAGGATAGTCAACAATCAACATCTAATCTCCACTTCAATTTGTAAACATTATTCCGGATTGTTAATTCAATATTCGAGAAACTGTACATAGATTTTTGAAGAAAAAAAATATTTGTAATAATTTTATACACAGTATAAGTATGTCGCTTAGTTTGAAGTTTCAAATTTTTAAAAAAAGTCAACACGGAAGACTCAAATGGCTCAAAAAATGACGCCACTTTAAGCCGTCTGACGGATGAGGTCAGTGGACAGGAAGTATAGAGTAGGGTTAGGTTTAGTCTACTACCGTCATTATAATAACATCGTGATGGAAATTAATGCATTGATGCAAATTTACATGGATTACCTCAACCAGAGAAAACGGGACAAACCCTACTACAGTTCCAAACATATATTCATGACAATTAAATGTTAGCCGCGCATAGAAAAATAGAAGTGCCCGTTAATAGCTGCGGGGTTTTTAAAGCTATACAATTAGGACAATGCCATGGCGAGAAGTGTGCGCAAAGTAGGTCAACTGTATAATACTGGCGAGGAAGCTCGAGTACAGCTATATACACACACTGCTGTACTGTCGCTGCATAGGCGGTATCATATGAACAGCCAGTCAGGAGGGTCAGTTACCAGCAATTGTCTCCGCTATACATCCAGAATTATCGATTACTTTACAATCTGCATAAATTATGTATCGATTAGTAGGGCCTTACTTCATATCCCAGCCTGGCAGCACGATGTAAAGCCGTTTCTCCGGAGTTTTTGTTCACAGAGAGATTAGGTAGATGGGGCGTCTCCGGAAAGCAATGGGGAAGACATCCTTCCTGATGTTGTCCCTTGTTGAGGTAGCGACCAGCTTTAGAGTACACCTAAAAGTTGACAGAAAACAAGAATATAATGTACAAGCGTTTTTCACTAAGCGTTAGTAAATGTAGGTAATTCATACAGAAGGTGAACGGCTGAACGGTTTATGGGTTAACCAAAGGAAGTTGCACAGAATTGTATATACAAGTATAAAACGGATTGTGTTTGAATTAGCGGAAGACATATCTTAATACAAAGCTAGGGTTAAACGTTTTAATGAATTATCCACTATTTGATTTAATAAGCCTTGAGAAGCACGACCTGATAGACTTTCAGCTATCCTCTGCACTGTTAGACACAAAGACAGCAAAACCGCTGCGTTCAACTCGCGTTTCTATTTAATCTGTATTTTTAGACCCCACGACAGCACAACCACTGTATATCATATCTGTACTTTTCGGCACAGATGACACAGGTATTGTCTATCTAACCTGTACTTTTAGATCTCGGGACAGCACAACCACTGTCTATCTAATCTGTACTTTAAGACACAAAGACGGCACAACCACTGTCTATCTAGTCCGTACTTTAGACCTTACGACAGCATAACCACTGTCTATCTAATCTGTATTGTTAGACCCTACGACAGCATGACACAAATGTGGCACAAGCATTGTCTACTCTCAGACATAAAGACGGCACAATCACTGTCTATCTAATATGTACTTTTAGACCATACGACAGCACAACCACTGTAGGCCTATATCTAATCTGCACTTATAGGCACAGGACTGCACATCAAATCTGTACTATTACGCATAGATACGACACAAGCACCACATATCTACTCCGTACGGTCGGACCCAAAGATTGCAAAAAGCACGACTATCTGATATGTAATATTAGACAAAACGATGGAAAAAGCAATTGCATATCTAAGTTGCCATATTAGGCACTTAATCTAATCGATAATTTGAGACACAAAGAGGACACAAGATTAAAAAAGCACTGCATATCTAATCTGTATGGTCGGACCCAAAGATTGCAAAAAGCACGACTATCTGATACGTAATGTTAGACAAAACGATGGAAAAAGCATTGCATATCTAAGTTGCCATATTAGGCACTTAATCTAATCTATAATTTGAGACACAAAGAGGACACAAGATTAAAAAAGCACTGCATATCTAATCTGTACACAACGCAATTCGTCAAGCTTAAACCACTGGAGAACATTATCCAGCGGTGTCTATGGCAGAATTGATCCCGTGACCAGTGATAAGAACACTGACACCAGACTGGGATTGAATTGGAACTTTTTATCCCTGAAGTTGACTCAACCTACATATGATTGTTGAACTTTACAGTTAAGAGCTTGGCGGTGGAATAAGCAAACTTACGTAATTCCGATCCTCGAAGTCATATTCCTCGGTAGTATAACCCTCACTTTCATAATCAGGCTGCTTCTGAATCTTATCACGTAAGGGGTACCTTGATGAGGATGGATAGTTGCGGAAATTGGCTTTTCTGGAACAGGAAGAGTTTATATCAGAGGCCTGATTATGCCTGCGCGTGAGACGGGATAAAGCATTGAAACCTTTGTTTCCTTTCTTGCTCTTTTTAGATCGCTTTGAGCGGAGCACCACTGGTGGGGATGTGATATCTGAATTGTGGTCGGAAGTGGATTTTCTGTTATCACTTCCGCTTCCTCGTTGCTTTCGCTGTTTGCGTGAAGTTCGATGGTAGGCCTGTTTGGCACGGCGCCGAAGCTTTATCATTCGCACAGAGTTAGCACTGTGTCCTTGCTTGCGTGAAACACGAACAGTTGCAATGCGTGGTTTGCCTTTGTTAGCTGCAGTGACTGGGCGCCAAGACAGTTTCATGTGAACCCTTTCTTTATTACGATCACTCCTAAGTTTTGGACGTGTAAGAGGTTGTACAATTGAGATGACCGATAACGGATCTTCAACATCATTCAAATAAGATGGCAGTTCTTCCACTAAATCGGGAAGTTCATCAACTAGAAGCACTGTTTTAACATCACAGGGTGACATTCCAACACCTATCGTTACTTTATTCTCATTGCCGCAAGATGCACCTTGTGTGGCGCAACCTTTAAGCCCTTCGATGCACTTTCGCTTTGTCCATGACACGTCTGGAGTATTGTTAGTTTCAGGTGGATCTCCTATTGGTTCTTCGTTTTGCTCCCGGCGTAGTTTGCGTGCATGTGCCCTTTGGTTCCCCATTTTCCTTGCACGTCTCCTGGCACGCTTCAACTGTTTCCTTCTGTCGTCATTCACCAACTCCTTCTCGTAGGCAGCATCTCTGTTGTATCCTCCAACACTGTGAACACCTAGAACAAGTAGGGTAAAATTGCTTGATCAACTCGTTTACCTTGCAGCCTATTTCAGTGCACTTGTATGGACAATACTCAGCCGTTTTAATGAACAGAGTGTGGTCGGGTGGCAAATTCCAGTGGCGAGATGTTACATGAACAAAGGGGCATCAGAAAGCCTATTTAATGCTATACCCCCTCTTGCGTACTTTAAATCTCATGTGGCGTGATACCAGTGTCGCTATTGATGGTTTCCTTCACCTATTAGATTGCAACCCAGTTATATGAGTGAAATAACCTTTAGTACGTCGTACAGCCCCTAAGAAACAAACAAAACTGAACGTCATGGCCACCCTCAACACTATTTATCTCATGTAACCACAATAATCTAGGAATTGAAATGACTTCCAGACTTAACACTTCAGACTTGTTGATATTGATAATAGTTGATTTTTATACTTATTTGTATAAATGTAGAGGAAGAACATTTTGCTTGCCTCCACTTTATATTCAAGTTCATACCTACCCTTTGATTGCATCCGCGTCCTAGAAGGAAGAACTTCCGGTTGGAAATCGACAAAACCCTTCTTACCAGGTGATGTTTTATGCTCTCCAGTATTGATACCTTTGAGGTAATAAGAAAGAAGTGTATTGAATTTGTCATAGTATATGTTACCACTTAAACACACAACCTTGGAATATTTCTGGTTTGTTTAACAGCATCCCAGACCAATGGGTAAAGGAAACCTTTCCTAATGTCACAGGCAACAAGTTACAAACACATACCAATGAACCCGGGCAAAGGCCACATACGCCAAACACCCGATAGAATACTATTTGAACATTAATGAGTCTGGTCACATTTAAATTGCGTTCATACTAAAACAAATTTAACATAGGATGTTTCGTATTATAAATGGCGACATTACGCGTCAAATGTGGATTTATTATCCCCAATTATCCCCAAGGTGTGGAGAAGGAACATCCATCCCGAAGTGAAACCCTTATCTTTAGGGATCACGATAGCGGCTGGGTACTATAATATTTATTGATTGTTTGATCGGTGTTTAACGTCGTACTCAAAGGTATTCCATTTATATGACGACGGATTCTCCACTTCTTAATCTGCTCTACTCAATACGGCGGAAAACCGGGAGGAAACCTCGTAAAAACCGCCCCGCGATTGCCGAAGTCACCTCGTGTGACTCCCTCATATACCTCAGGTCCACTGGGAGGCTTGAACCCGTGCGGTACATCAAAGAAGGAGGATCTGCAGTCAGACGCGCTAACCACTGAGCCACGGCGATAATAATATTTATTGAATAAATTTGTTCATAAAGTACTGTGTTGATTTTATGCAGAATGTGGTTACCTTTTGAGTTTGGGGAACTTCTCATTGCCTTTCTCTTCAACTGGTATGCCTAAATAGGATAGAAATTGAAACACTTTTTAATCACACATGCTCGCTTATGACATATACTTAAAATAGAAAGAAAATTAGCGCGACGATATTTGTAAGTAGATCTGATCAAATCCTAGTAATAATGTTTCTATTAAATTTTCTGGAATTAATGTATAAAGTTTGTGAATTTCTAGGGTATTTTTAAATATGGCAACTTTGTATTGCAAGCGGGAAAAGTCCACGAACGAGCCACGTTACAAACTCCGATGCCACCGAATACCTTTTATACCTCTAGTGGACCACGTAGATTGAGGATTTGTTAAACGTGTTAACATTTATGAGTATTTCCTACCAAGTTAACTTATTACTTGAAGAAATATACTCAATACATACCAAATGATCCATGCTTTATATTTATGTGTTTATTGATTAACGTTTTGATTAAGATAAGTTCAATCACAACGATAATGCACTGCTGAGGCCTGTTGACAACCGAGGGTCAAAATCCGAAAACAAATCAGTGACTCTCTGCCCCAGATCATACTGAGACTATACATTAGGTGCGCTTATAGAAAAAAATAGCATTTCTGTTGAAAACTAGAGATAAGCATCTTAGCGAACCAATGTAGTTAACAGTATTCTCAACTCTATCTACGAGACCATAATATATCGGGACAATGTCTTGTGAGGCGCAGGAACGGAATTATAAATACCAACCTTTCGCTGGGTATTCGATTGTCGTTTCTGATGCGACGCCTTCCGGAACTTTCCACTTTCCATTTCCGTAAATCGTAACATGGCTTTCTGCAGACAGAGATTTGTAATGGGATTCAGTTTGTATTAGCAAACCGCCCATGGCACAAACTATCTTCTTTAAAACTTGTTGTACATATAACAAAATCAGCTAAAATACACACAATAATAAGCCTACTTCTATGAAAGGATATGTCATTCAAGGCCTCGTAGTAAAATCACACACCCCCAGCGTAAGATTATTCTGCTTTACTTTCTTGCAATTCTGGGACGAAGATTATCAAACCTAGGTAAACATTTAAGGGTTATTATAACCATGTATTTCGATATGATAATATAAGTTTTAATTAGCTTTACTGTTAATCAAAGCTCAACATTAAATAACCACTCACCTGAAGAGCCCGTTCTTCGCGGCTCAAAAGAGTTGGGTCAGCGAACAAATCAACTTTGGAGCTTTTGGTCCGCTCTAGTCTCTGTTCAGCCACGAAGCCGTCGGAGTTTGCAATTTCGTCAAGCATGGATCGTCGATGTCGTCTTTGGCGCTGCTTCATTGATACACCAGACTTTTTGTCATTTTTGTCCTCAGAAAGGGCAAATCGTCTTTTAACAAGTCGTGAAAAAGCAAACTTTCTTGGTGAGAAACACCATGATTTTTTGTGAGTTTGAAATTTTATCGTTTGCGATGAGTTAATTCCGGAAAACTGAGAAACACTGTCCAATGTGGAATCCTTGTTAGTTGACATAAAGACTGAATTCCACACGTTCCTATCAGTATCACACTTTGTTTTATCTGTGTCACTGTTAACTTCAGAAATATGATAATCTGTCCGATTCGGGACGAATTGGTGAACTCTGGCAGCTTTTACTGGCACCACCCGTTCGTTAACGGAGTCAACAGAGTTATCTAGATGAAGGAATCGACTACTACTAGCTCCGAACTCTTCAGCGATACCCGTTCTTTTTTCCTCAAGTGCTGGACGGTTTGGTATAAGTTTAGCTGGCATTCGCAATGAGGTTTTGTACGCGGCTATTTCAGCTTGTAGATCTTTATTGTTATTCAATTTATCAGTTTGATGGGACTCTGTTTTGTCGATGTTGCTTGTATCTTCTATGGGCTCTTTACGAATAGGAGCCACGTTTGCCACCGGTATAAATTTATGTCCAGTTTTTTTAGAACTCCATTCGGGTTCCTTTTGCACGTTTTGAAGTTTCCAGGAAATACATCCTAATGGTGAAGTGATATTCGGTTTCAGCTGAAATGAACTCCAGGTCGTTTTTGGTTTTAAGTCTATTGGAGGTGCGACTCCAGTTTCCACAAAAGCTGACAAATTTGCGATTTTAGGCACCTTAGTTTCATCAAAGGCGATCATGTTGTTTTCGCTATCCTTCAACAAATCAACACAATTGCTTTGAGACATTTGTGGCGAACAGCCTGCTCTGGTATTTGGTAAGCCAGATTCCACAGATATCGAAGGGCACTGAAGATCATCTTCGTCTTCTACATTGACCTCTGTTGTTAGCCTCAAAGAAGGAGGATCTTTCACACATTGCGACGACAGAACGGGTGGAAATTTGTGTTGAGGACTTAATATTGGCATTTTAGGGGAGCCGGGACGTTCATAAGGGGAGACGGAATTGGAACGAATTATGGATGGGGATTTCAGGAGATCAGAGTTGTTCAAACTCTTTAATTCCTCGTCTTGGGAATATGCGTTTAGTATTATATGTTTCTTACACCGGAGCTTAGGGTGCCTGCTTAGAGACGCCGTTTGGTCCCTCTTGGTTACAGAGTCATCAACCTTTGACGTTTTTTTCTCGTTGGGAATAGTAATATGCAGAGGTGTCTTGTAATTTGTTCTAAGACTAAACTCTTTGTCGATGATATCGTTTAAAACTTCCTCGCATGAACCAGACAACGCTTTTCTTTGGGATTTCTCGCACAGCAAGGAATTTTTCACGGTTAATATTTCTGTTGAGAGGGAACCAGAACAAGTTTGCAGACCCTTTGAGGAGTCGGATACCGCTTGGGCATTGTAACGTTTCTGAGATTGTGATTCAGTCGATCTCTTTACTTCATTGGAAGGATGTTTGTAACACGTTGGTGAATTGGTTACTGTATTTGGTGTCCCAGATTTATGTTTTGGTAAGGCGTACCCGGCTGTTTGACGAATCGAGGATGAAAACGAAGATGCTGAAGTATTTACAGATGCAGTTGACACATTTGGTTTTGAAGGCAGAAACGTTGAATCCGGGCTACATCGCTGAGGTACGATAATTGCTGGTTGGAGACTTGGCGTGAGGGAATTACCACCTGCTGCCTGGTTATGATAATACCGCTCAGAGCTCGACAAAGCAGCTCTGAGTTCAGATCTCATATAGTCTTTATGGTTATGCAGTACAGGATGAGATTGAGGAGGCAGAAACATCTGAGTGATGCACGAATGAGGTCGCATGGCACATGCCTGAGACGCATTTACAAATCCAGTAGAACGTATTGGTGATTGAGCTTTGACACAGAGAGGGCTCTCCGTAGAGACCTTGTCCAGTGGCTTTAGTGGCATATACTGTTGCGTCTGATGGTGATGTACTGCAACACTGGGTACAGGGTTTTGATCAAAGAAACAGGAAAGTTTCCTTGAGTGATAAATGTTTTGGGGAGAGGAAGCTGGTACAGTCGGTGTGGCTGAATAAGCTGTTCTTGATTTGGCTTTATCGTAAGTTTGTAGACCTGTGTCATACGTTCGCCATTGTGGCTGATACTGCTGTGCTGGTAGAACACCATTCGTATTCGAGTTGAATGGATTATGACAGGTAAGATCGTTACCAGAATATACACTTTCCCTGAGAACTGTGCTCTCTGGACAATGGCGTGGTATTGCACTTTCGGCTTCCTTGTAAGACAAACTTCTTTTGTGGAATAAATCTGGGAGATACTTGTTTTCAGAATAACCTCCGTTTTTAGGGCTCAATGAATTCTTATTTTTCCAGCCTTCCCATGAACTACTCTGGCCCGGTGAACTAAAATGTTCAGTCTCGGACCCTCCACCATTTTTTTCAAAACATGGTCGTTTTTCAAGAGTCCGATGAGCAATGAAAATAACATCATCGTCAACCTTGGTAGTGTCAGCGCAGCGTTTACGTGTTTTTAGGGACAAATCTAGAGGACTGTCGGAACCACGATCGTCCTGGGGAAGAAAGCTTAAGTCCAAAGGAGAACTGTGGATCACGTCGGAGTGGTCCATCGATGACAATGGGAGGTGAAATGAAGATTGCATCATGTTCATCTTTGAGGGGGATCAAGTTTGTTCCAATTCACTGGTTAACCGCTTTGCATTGCTTCATCTGAAAAACACGAGATAACAAGCATTACATCACCTCTTAATTGATTCACAGCTTGCTGGTTTAACAATATAAATCTAGCATACATGACTAAGGGTTTAAATATAAATATTGATATATATTTATATGAGCCTGAGAGAGACATCTGGAATGGCAAAGACACATTGGGTTTTACATCCAACAGCTGGTGCATATGAAAATAAATATAAATGTGATGGTAATGTGTATTTTTTTCTGTGAAAGCTCATTTGTTATTTGTTTGATTGAGGTTTTCCGCGTACTTAAG
This sequence comes from Katharina tunicata, assembly GCA_032466195.1. NCBI lineage: Eukaryota > Metazoa > Mollusca > Polyplacophora > Chitonida > Mopaliidae > Katharina > Katharina tunicata. The sequence goes on from JAVFBZ010190621.1 coordinate 33,831, forward strand.
TTTATTTCACTTATATGACGGTGTGAAAGCCCAATCGATGAATTTGTTTGTTTGTTTGATTGGTGCTTAACGTCGTAGCCAAAGGTATTTCATTTATATGATGACGGATTCTCTACTTCTTAATCTGCTCTACTCAATACGGCGGAAAGCCGGGAGGAAATCTCGTAAAAACCGCCCCCGCGATTGCCGAAGTCACCTCGTGTGACTCCCTCATATACATCAGGTCCACTGGGAGACT
>JAVFBZ010190622.1:0-14565 GCA_032466195.1 Katharina tunicata
AAACGCTTCATTCTCACGACCTTCATCTTTACTGAAAAACGAAATGACGTTGAATAAACGTTGTGAGTCGATCTATGTTTTTTGCCGGGTGACTAAAAAGGGTTAAGTAAACCTAACATACGACCTCGAGGGTGCATAAACCATAAAAAACTAAATTTTGTAGAATAATTTAAAAGAATGAAAATTTTAAAAAATCGGTGAGGCTCAACCTAGTTGATGAGGAATGTGGTTCATAAAGATATGACGGATAGTTTTCGATTTCAGTCACAGAAAAGAAATCTGCTTTCAAAAGTAAATACGAACTTGGATAATTGGAAATAATAACAAAACAATGGCAACAGAAACAACTATTGCAGTTACTCTTTCTAAGTTGTTACTTTGCTTAATTACATAAAGCTTCTCAGTGGTAGTCGTTACACAATTGCCGAAGTCAGTGTTTGTTGATCAACTTTAGAAGAGAACCTGTAACCCGTTCAATACATAACGACACTGAAGGTCCCTTGCTATTTTGCAAAAATATTTATACAAATACGTGAAACTTAGCAGACTTGCTTCGAGGGCAACTTCGGTCCTTTTGGCCTCGTTCCTTTGCCACCCTTCTTTGGTCCTGAAAAATAACAGAGACAGTAAGTCACAGACAAAAAATTCCACAGCATAGGCTGTGTACAGAAATGCAACTCAAAGAACGATTATACAATAAAATGCCTGTGTCTTTACCTGATTTGTGTTTTTCCGTGCCTGGCACACCTGAGATCGATCCATACACTGTTGATGAAAACAAAGTCAAGATGTATCCAACGTACACTGTGGAAAAGATAAGCCTAGAAAATTAAACGTTTGAGTTGGACTTATGAGTATGACTTACAATCATTAACAACGATTTCCGCATCTGGTTGTTTCCATCGATCGTCAGAAAAGGCTTCACTTTTAGAACCATCATGTTTGCTACAAAAAAAGTATATATATATGTTGTAATGTGTTTATTGTTTATTCGCCATATTTTACATCCACATATCAAGTTTGAAGATAACAGTTAGATAAGAATAAAGTCTCGATGGACATGTTCTATCCCAAAATAGAAAAAAATCATGTATAATGGCCGTTAAAAATGAAAAACATGGAGGCGGTGACGTAGAGCTTAATAAGCAGAGAAGAAGCCGTTTTTAATAAAACAAAACAAAATAGAAGAAACAGATACAAAAAAAGGCAGGATATATGTCCTAATACTACCACACACAACGTTCGCATATGTGCCAGAATCATGTTTGGATTAATAAATAATATTTTAATTTGGACTTGAAGAGAGATATCGAATATATATTTTTTACTTCCGTTGCCATTTTATTCCACTCCTGAGGGAAAGCTATACACATTGTGCAAATAGTCAGATTTGTTTGACGAAAGGGTCTATGCAAATATAGACTGCGGGTACGAGTGGAGTATTTGTGAACTTCGGATTGTTTTACAAAGAGAGATACAATGTCGTATGTTAGCTGATTTTGATAATCAGAAAAAAATAGGTATGCAACAAAAATAAAGCATATTCAGTTAACATTCAACGTGTTGTTCGGCTAACAGGGCTTTTATTTTCTTTATTTCTGTTGGGAGCAATGAATTCCATATACTTTGTGAAGGCAACAAAATTATGTTTTCTGAATATTGTTCATGCCTTTTTACAAAATATATTTTTTCGACAAGATCTTCTGATGTAGAAGGACTTCGTCAGTAAATTTAGCGGTGTTCACCTTGAAGGTTTGACTAATGAAAAGATCCACACAATCAATTTAAACAACTATTTCACAAAGAAATGCTGGAAATTTACTCACTTAGTATGTATCTTTTCCATTTTGTGATCTGTGTTAAACGGGCAAAATTAACGAAAGTTAATAAACAATTAACAGATTGAAATAAGACATTAAGATATATGCTCCGTCGCTCAATAGTTCCTATATTACTACGACAACAAAGATGGCTTTTCAGTACATTTGTGTTTGTATTCTTCACAGTTTGGAGAGAGACAAGCCTAGTTTAGTACGAGTCGCTGTAAAATACGCATATCGGGTCTTTTCATCTAACTCTTACATACAGACATGCTCAATACATGGGACGATTCTCTGAGAATGAATTGTTATAGACCAGAAGTGATTTTAAGACCCCACTGTCTTGTAAAAACATTCGTCAATAATTTACAAGTATGATTTGGATTATTTTTAAGAAATTTTATTTTTTAAACTTGGTCTTTCGGGATATCAACTAACATTACACATTTGTTGGCATTCGAAGACCTTTGACAAGACTATCTAAAACCTTTCGACAGTTATGGCAGTAACATTTGCTTTTCTAATGACTCTTTGTATAAGCGATTTAGGGTAAACTGCTGTTGTATAGTTCAGCAGAAACACGTCTGGTAATTGTATCGTACAAGATGAATGACCATGGGAAGTTCGGAAAGGCTTTTGTCGTGCCATTGTAGTCAATGTCATCGGAAATACAAATACTATGAAAATTCTAGCACCAGATACCACGATGTACTATTAATCTCACCTGAGTGATTGTTATTAACTGACCTACGCCTGACCACAATTATAACAATGACAATAACAAGGATAAGAATCACAGCTCCGGCGGCTCCCCCGGCTATCGGTGCCACCTGAACCCCAGCCTGTTTATCTGTGGCGGCAACTGAAGCACAAAATGTAAGCGATGCTTAAGTCAATATACAAGTAACTAACTAATCTGACTGTAACATTCATCGTTATGTTAATTTTGGGCACAACAATATGTACCAAATCGCTCATGTTATATAAAATAAGAGAAACTACGAACAAGGTCGTAGTAGTACAGATAATGTATTTCGGCTTAAATGTACATAGAACAATGAAGCATTGATCTACATTCTGCCTTTAACAGCGATTCGACAGAATTTATTCACTTTAATATCTTAGAATAACAAATAGCTTAAGAGATAGCACAGTGAAAGCAATTCATGGTTTGTTTATGGAATTTTCACTTCCTATAAACAATTTAAGACTCAAGTCAAATTAAAACGGACACATACCTGATGGCTTGGGCATAACGTACACAAATATATTGATCTCATTTGACTGTGGTGTACCATTGATATCATTGGTGACGGTCACGGAATAATTCCCTCCATCAGACTGAGTCACATCTGTCAGTGTCAATACCGTGACAGTTCCTTCTATACTGACACTCAGCCCGTGGATGATTAGTTGGACATTAGCTGTCTCTTCTCTGTGAGATGTTAACACAGTGGTCTCCCCTGTTTTTCTCCACAGAACCTTTACGTTGGGTGTGTCAGAGTAAGTATAGAAGGGAACTGATATAGATTGAGTATCTCCTTCTTTCCACGATAGTATAAGGGATTTATTTTCCAATATAGTGAGACCTGCAAACATGGACGAATTTTAGAGTTGGCGTGTTACGTAAAGATTATAGATGGGATAGTGTTACCCAAGTTGAAAGTTTATGGGTGGAAAGAACACTTTTTACAGCCCGAACATTTTAGTGGCTGAACAAGAGTGAGGACAAAATGATATTGAGTATAAATCATTGATTTAATTTAGTAAAATATGCTTGTACATGTTCAATTCTTAGACAATGGCTGTTCTAAAACGAAACAAACTATTGTGTAAGAAACCCAAAACATCACTTATGCAACCATGAGACGTTTGAAGAAACTCACTTTGTGGAGTGACCAAAACCTGTCCTCTTTGAAGAGATTTGATTCCATTTGACACCTGACATACATAATACCCCGTGTCCTCATATGTTAAAGTACCAGGTAGTTTGAGGGTAGCCGTGGATCCATTGGACTGTGTTCCTAAGGTCTGTAAGAGTTTGCCGTCAAGCCGATGTTCCCACATACTAAAGTTGTTGTTACGAGGAACACCCTCAGTTGTACAGGTTAACATATGTGTGATGTTAGCATAGCTCACTGTTACATTTGGAGGATCTGGGATAAAAGACAGTTTATTAAGTAGTATTCTTAAGTATTTTGTTATGTTGCTAAATTGCTTCCTAGAAATTGGAAAATGAGAAGTGCAATACGGTGATTGTCCTGATCGTAAATATAATTACCTGTTCGGTACAGACTTTATAGTGAAATAAATCAAAATATTTTCCATTTGTTTATTTTAAGCATACTTATTTATAGTTTTGTTATCTATGAAATTAATAAACGCTACTCACATTAAACAGAACTCATATTTTATGGATTACAACTGGCTTATTATCGGTACAACTTTTCGATGTCTAAACTGGCATAGTTCGCATGAGAGTAGCAAAAAAAAAAAGAAATACTGGAAAACCTCTGTAAGTGGCGACGTTTACTAACGTAGAGTGATTTGCTGTTACTTTAAGGAATTATTTGAAGAACAAACAAAACCTGTGGCCTAATCTACATATTTGTGCTTAAGAACAATGCCATAATAGATATCGAAACGTTGCACTGAAAATAAACCAGATGTTGTCATTCATAAAGTATTTGTTATGTTCAGTGTCTCAACTTCTAAATATCTCTCAAACAAGTAACTCACACTGGACAATCAGATTTGTTTTTGCATTATTGCTGGTGACAATGTTATCAACTGTACACGTGTACTCTCCGGCTGCTGATCTCTGTACGTTCTCTATAGTGTAATCCGCTGATTGACTGAGAACATTTGTGCTGAATCTCCACTCAAATTTTGGTTGGGGATTCCCATTAGCTAAGCATTGTAAGGTCGCCGTGCTATTCTCTGTGAAGTGTGATAGGGCTGGGACTGAAGGAGTATCCAGATCTAAAAGTGAAAAATAGTATGATATGTAAATATTTATCACATAATCAGTTGGAATGATTTTCTGAATAATATTGCTTTGTAACAGTGGTAATGTGACAATCTGTCCTACTACATTAACTTCTTTCTGTTCATTTTTTATACAATTCTCAGCAACACTTTTAATTAGTAAACCTTATATAGTAAAGTAAAAACCATGTGTGTTATGGATAAAATCTCAGATAAGACCCACTAAGTTGTCCATTGAATATACTTGTCGTATAATAATAAAGTGATAGGGTATAGTTCACATCGAGGTGTTTAGTGGACAACAGCTGACAATGTCAACGTGTACAAACATAGTTTCAGCAGAAGTTGCCCAATGATTTTCAAAAATGTATTTCATTAAGAAAATCACAAAGAAGCGATGCCCTCCTCTATGTAGTATATGTATACATGTAATATAATGAAAGGTAAACTGGGGAATCATTGACAATATAAATGTGTATTTATACAGTCCAGTCCTTTTACCAATCCTCTTCATTGAACAGAATCCATCCAATTCAAATTCTTGTTTTGTAAACCACTAAAGTAACTTTATTAATAAAAATGCTGCCCAAGCCCAAACCTGAAGCCCAAACTCGACATAAACGTTGGTTAGAAATGAGCTTTGTTTGTGGAATCAAACCAAAACAAAACAATTCCCCTCAAAACGCAACAAACACTGGAGATTTATTCAAAATGTTGGACGAAATAATTCCATACTTTGAAATGATACCTTTTAATATTATAAGGTTTCATTTTGAATTAAAAGTACTTTTGAAATCTTAGACGTCTCTGACCAAAACAGAATGATGGGCCGTCAAATACTGATCCCGTATTGATAAAACGTGAAGTTTAAGCATAAGTTTTGTGTAAAAATTAACGTCTTTAAAAAACAAACTAGGCAACTAAAAGGCCTTCACTAAAAGCCACACATGTTGATAAAGAGCTTAATAAAGTCACTACATGTAAATACCTACAAAGAAAGTTAGAATACTCTAGTATGTAATTTAAATATAATGATGACTCTTAAGATGCTTCTTTTAGAGAAACAACGGAGTTGCGTAACGCATAATAAAAACAACTTTCGGTTGGATTCCAATTGTATTTGTCAACTGGTGACGTTCGACGCACATCGTTTATCATCTTAGAATCACAAGGCGTTAAATTCTTTTTAATTTGATAATTTTTCTAAATCTCTGTTTTGTTTCTGACACAACACATATAATTTGATATGCTTGCTTTTTGCTACTTGGTTCGAAATCGATGATAAATTCGTCGTCGAAACGTCACGAGTTAATCAGCATAGGCGTTGCTTTCGATAAGAAATGAGCTATTCTATTCAGAAGGTTTAGGTATAACACCATAATGTGATTTTAATAATTACAATTGGAACTATCAAATCTACCATACACACTGATGTATAATATTGGGCTTACAATATCCAACTAATGAAAGAAAGGAATTATCAGTAAAGTTGTAGCTCCAAATTAGAAATAACCTATTGAAATAAAAAAAATCAATAGCATATGCTTTGCATTGCCATACAATCTTCACCATATTGTTACAAAATCTGTTATATTAAACCAATTAAGGAAACAGGGTATATGGCTGTCACCAATGTCTAAACAGACGGCGTTTTCAAGTATATGAGTATTGAGGAATAAACAGGCATAGTTTAGACACTTTTTCAATATTCCGTGGTCAAAGTATAACAAAAGTCAATGGCATATAAACTACAAATGGTTGTACAAATTACGAAGCTACTAAGCAGTCCGAGAATATAAGCACATGAAGATGTTTAGATATAATGGTTGGATATATTAGAGGTTAGGATCGCTGACAAGTCAAATCTAAACAACGAGGAACTGTGGGTCGCTTGATTAATTTACTTGATTACATGCAGCTGTTCTTATGTACAGGTAAAGAAGGACAATTGAAAATTGAAAAAATATATAATATATAGCACAGAGAGAGGCAATTAGGGTTAACAAATAAAAGATGATCAAGAGGCACAGAATATAAAACAATTTGAGACAACAGGTTTTACCCCTTATCGCTCTATTAACGTTTGGTAATCCACAATTTGGTAACCTAATAATAAAATCATGTTTATTGGTTTCCTTGTTTTCGTAACTCAATTTTATAAATGCTACTCAAACATGTTAAATTAAACCTGTTTAAGCTTTATTTGCACGGAGCATTGACAATAACTAATCCTGCTTCCCTATATTCCTTTACATTATTAATAAAATGGTGCAACAGAAGTGAGGTGCAATGTTTACACAATACACATGTAGTTTAAATAAAATCACCATTTAATTTTAAGGACTGGGGTAGGCTAGACTATATAATTTTAGTATTTTTGACAGAGGAGATTAATCGGCCAGGCCAATTAATCCTGTTTAATTACATAATACATATACCCCCCACTCTCAAACAATTGCAATAACATATAAAAGATAAACAAATTATTTGGGAGTAGTCATGTCCTTAAACAAACTGTTACAATATAATACCCAAATGGCTTCCCACACACACATGAAGTTTCATTAGACTATTTAGGGAAACTAACTCACATATTTACATGATTTATTTTAGCCCCATGTATGTTTCCTCTCATTTTGAACATTTCATAGCCCTCAATGATACTATCATGATTCGTTGACTAGACGAACTGGCGGCCTAGTAGCCACGAACAATATTTTATTTTTGGTTTGCAAAACAATGTTTCGGACAGGACTTTAATACATACTTTGATTAGAAAGCCTCTATATTTATAAATAACATTTGAATAGGCGATCAACCAGATAAGCTACTTTTTCATTATTGAAAATGAAAGAGAACAAAGTTAGATTTGATTAATTTCCCTTTTACAGTCATGCATCAAATGACAAATTCACCTGGCACTTACATTGAACATTAAGTGTAGCTGTGACCTCCTTCGTACTGATCACTGTTCCGCCAATGTATCTGTTTATAGCTGTACATGTGATGTTTTTCATGGATTTATTAGGTGTAAAAGTACATGAGCTTGAAATCGGTCCATTGTTTGTAACACAGTTAACACTCCAGCTAAAGGTTGGCGGAGGATCGGGGTCTCCCGTTGCAGAACAGTTTAATGTTATAGGAGTACCCGCTGTCACCGTTACTCTCTCGTTACTGGCCTCCATGATGCTCACGTCTGCTATTTTCACTGTTCAATAATAAAGATGGACACAAATTATCAATATTCATATATTTCTAAATGCTCAAAGACCATTCAAATTCATAAACATCTTTTGATGCATAGTTTCTTGAAAATTTTATTTGTACATTTACATCTCAAATTCGCTTTTTTAATTGAAATGAAAAAAAAACCTATTATCATCAAACCAGCAATTTTAATGTGTTAAAATTCCCGCCAACACCTAGAATGACCTTCTACCTATTATCAAACAAATATTTAAATTAATTCTATACTGTTAGTTGTAGTCGCTTGTTTTGAGTTATATCTCATCCCTTGTTTCATTGGCATTTTGAAACTGGGAATGTAGCAAACTGAGTTTTAACTTTGTTTGAATTTGTTTTCATTTGATTAAACACCTTAACAGGCTTAGTAACTAGACGTTAGTAAAGTTGTTTATCAATACACCCAGAAATTGAAAATCCATTAAAGCTATATTTTGTTAAATGTTACCAGCTTGGCAACACGCGATCGTTACAGGTTTCGTGTATTATTTTGACATCCAATTTTCGGGAGAATCTTTATAGTAAATGAATGATTCTAAGATCACTTCGCGGTTGACTGTTTTCTTTCTTTTCTTGATATGTTTGGAACCTGGTGACTATATGAACGACACAATTACAGGTTTAGTAGTTTGTTATTTAAACTGTTGTCAAAATTATAATAGTGTATACACACTTTTGTAGCACAATATTACTCCACCGGTTTGTTAAAAAAAATCATATAGGTGTGTTTTCTATCTTGTTACCAAATTTGGTAAACTGTATTTTCTAAATAATTTTATTCTAGCAGCGCTATTGGTTGATTTTTATTCTACACGACTGGTTAAGAATATTTTGATTTTCTAGATGATTTGTGCTTCACGACTTGTCAGTTTTACAATACCAACCCCTAAACCCCTAACAATCCTGACCCAATGAAAAACCAAGAATCTTCGATGTTTCGAGCCAAAAAAAATAATTACAAGCCTTAAAATGAAATATTATTTTATTTTATGTTAGACCGTAGAACCCCGTGCATTTCACAGCACGAATTATATATATATAGATTTGGAGATTAACCGAAAAGCTCTATTTTTTTTTTTTATTAATTTTCATGCCAGACGATCTTCGACTTCACTGTCGAAATTGTAGACAGGGGAATCTGTATCAGAAACCAAATATTCTCGGTATTGTCACGAATAACTTCTTGCGTTAGGTATTGCATTGTCGTGAAAACATGATTATTACGACCTAACCTTGACAACCAAAGTCTATTCTTTTCCATTACATAACCATCTCTTGGAAAATTAATCTATTAATATCAAAACGTTATGTAGATATGTGGCCATTGATCTTGCCTTTCTGTGTACTTAAAATAGTATTTTCAGTTTATGCCGCGATGCATTTCCAACAAAATAGTAATTGGGGTTGTTTTAGTAGCATTTAACTGATATTAAAACTAGTACTTGTACTAATATATATTTTTTTTACATTTAAGAAAAGACAAAATTACGACTTTGTACATCGTGATGTAACAAAGAGTAACATAAGCAGTGCAGGTTGCCCTTCATTCTCCGACACAAACAAAATACACTTCGACCAACTGCCCAAAGGTACCCTACCCCACTCTCCGAACCTGACATGTATAAGCTCATAGGGACGGACATTAGTAATTCACTATTAGATTTGATAATCAGAATAAAATCCACGGTAATCTTTATTTGACATTAACCCAATCTTGTAGGCCCTACGCTTACTCCTCCTCTGCTATTGTTTTATCAGATTACTTTACATCACATAATTGTATGTACTGTGATAATAAATGATCTCACCTAGCAATTTGAGTTTCATTTGTTGCATCCCTCCTCCAGTGTAGCCACACTCAAAGATTGCACCAGGACCAACACCACCTCCAGTATCTCCATCTCTGTTCCTCCTTAGTGGACTGATCCTGAGGTCAGCACTGTTCACCAGACTGACGTCTGCCTTATACAGACTTTCAGGAATGATCACTGCACCACTGGCTGGTTTAATCAGGATCAAGTCTGACCCTTTCTTCCAGGTTAGATCTCCATTAGGTGTGAGGGTACATGGTAAGTCAGCAGACCCTCCATCAAACCCTTCTACTACAGTCACTCCACTAATGTGATGTGCAGACAGAAACACCCACAACACTGAAGCAGTAAATATTGGAAAATGTAAATTTTTTATTTTTGTTGTCATACATTGGATATGTTTCATTATGTTTCAATATCAATATGTCATTACTTTTGCACGTAAGATTACGACTGCCTTTGAATAGTGTCGATGATTCATTATCACTTATATTATTTTATCAATGATAATCGTTCGAAGTAAGGCTATTGTTTTCTGTCTACGATGAAACAGATGATCGGCTAACTTTTTCACTGATATCTTAAATCTTAGTTTCATTTTTTTTGTAACGATGTAATATATGTTTATATAAACAAAGTTCTTGTTTATTGAAAGGTATTAATAAATTAAATAGCCACGCTAGTCTCTCCAAGTGTGCATGGATTTTCAGCTCAGGCTTGTTTAATGTGTCTCGAAATAGCCTGTATCTAGATCTCTATTAGGTGGGAGGGAACAGGTTAAGATAAGAGACCCGCCATCAAACCTTTCTACTACAGTGATTCTTCTCACGTAAAGTACACACAGAAACACCAAAACAAACACCAAAACAATAAATAGTATTGGTACCGAAAAAAATGTATAGAACTTATAATGAAAAATGTAATATTTATTGCCACAGTGGCTGTACTTGACGCACACTTCATTATCATAGTTTTAAACAAAATAGTAACGAACAAAATGGACAGCAATATTAAATATAAACAAAGAAATATGAAATGAGTTGTCTATAAAAACATTATCTATAAAAATTGTCTATAAAACTCGCACAGATGTAATATTTCCAGTATTCATTGAAGAGACACCTTCTGCACTTACATAGAACATTAAGTGTATTTCTAGAGGAATAAGATATTAGTAAGGTATCACGAATGCAGTGTCACTGTGACTTTTAGAACTTGGTTTTGTTAGATTGGTGTTACGCCTTATTATTAGCATGGGACCAAAATGGCAGCAGTCCCAGGTCCAATTCATGCTGGTTGGTCCCGATGATTTAACTTGGGCCAAAGGAAGGAAGTAAATACATAAATGAAATTTTGTTCAATATATATTTCTATTAACTAATTAATACATAAAATACTGTTGTATAAAAATACTTGATAAGTATGTGCAAAATTGTGTCCTTTAGTCTAGTTGAAACCGATTAATAAAACAACCTTCACAACAATTATCTGTGGTGATTAAGGGTTTTCAAATCCGTTGTCATTTTGCTAAAAAAATCGATTATGAAGTTATCGCCAAAAGTTGGTGGTCGCTAGATTCCTTTTAAATAGTGTCTCGGTCGCCATTACTGAATAGCCAAATTCACCAATACGCACGCGTATCGCCATGACTTCCGCAATATAAGCCTTGCCTAACAGGAATGGTCACAGTCAAGTATCTCCATATTTGGGTGACGCGACCTTTGATCAAACAAACTGCGCGATCAAGTAAGAAGAATACTTGTCTGTGACCATTCCTGTAAGGCGTGGCTAAAATAGCGTAAGTCTTGGCGATGCGCGTGCGTATTTGGTGAATTTGGCTCGTTATAAACGGCGGACGAGACACTGTTTAAGAGTAATCGAGAGACCACCGACTAATTCAAAATTTGTTGATTCACCCTACCCTTCTTTGATGTCATTGTTTACCTAGAGGAGATGTTTGGATAAACATATTAATTTATATGATAGGCTATGCAACAATTTGTGATGTTCGTTTTCTCCGTTGATGAATTTGATTGTGTTGTCTCGTTTGTTTAAGTGTTCTAATAATAAGATTCTAAAATTGCTTTGTATTCAACATCATGTGTATATGTATTTATTTATTCATTCATTTACTTTCATTTCATGATATATGTATGTTTTGCTGTTTATTTTATATGTGCTTCCCATCTTTGGTTGATGTCATTGCAAATCCATATAGCAATTAACACAGTTGGAAACTCATTTGAGTGTTTGTGTGTGTGTGTGTGCATGTGTGTGTGTTGGCAATTTGTTGGTGACAGTTCGTGTGTAAGATGGATTTCCCCAGCATAAATTTCTAATGGGCACTGACGACAGGTTATAGCATAAGTTACCATAACAGAGGTTCACCAGGAAGATCAGGTGATCTGTATCGTGATATCCACTGATTGTCGTGTTTTTATTAATGCGACATTGCTGACAGCTTAGTTGAATACTGAGTAAGGTTTCAATTTGATACCAAGTTTTATGAAGACAGTTAACATTTGAGATTTGGAGATTGTTAGAAAGAAAGAACTGTTTTTGTGATCAAAGTGATGAGGTTTTTATCTTCTTGTAGTATAGAGTCAGTTGAGTTGTTTCAACAAGGTGTTTCCTACTGGATTGTTTTCACAGTCTTGAACTCTAATCAAAAGTGAATAAACCAATGATAAATATAAGGTAAATTCATCGGTTTGTTGAAGTCACTATAATCTCTGTAATATTCAAACTATGTTACCCTTGTGTTCTTGGTTCTGTTTAACCGTTGGTGACATAATAAAGCCAGAATATATTATATATACCAACATGACTTCCTTGTTTGAAGTTTAACTTTTCTATATTACCTCTAAACTGATATATGGAATTATCGACTTCTATTAAACTTGAAATATTTGCTCACTAATATAAAGTCGTTTAATTTAGGGCAGTTCCAGATTAGTTTATACTGTCACACTTAGCACTGGAGGAACATTATCCTTCCAACAAAGCTAGCACTTGAGTGACTTTACAATCTTAGGGTTGCGTCCACTGCTGAAATACATTGCCATCGTATAAGTGAAAAACATTGAGCACAACGTTAAAACCAGTCAATCAATTAATCACTGATATACTTTATTACAGAATAGTTATGAATATCGAGGAGATAAATAAATCTAACCAATATTATAATTTTTACTACCATTACTTGGTTATAGCTGATTGTATTGTTGATAAATATCGGAAAATGTAATGTCAATGTGACTCAAAAGGTTGAATACCTGGAAGTACTGTTCGTTTTAACACAATATTGACTGCCGTAACATTCAACTGATTAGATCATTGATTTGGTGTCTATCTATATCCCCTGTCACCTTACGATTAGTCCTTACTGGACGTTTTCAAAAATAGATCAGGCATAATCTGATATTATCTATAATCATAAACCGAAAGTAGAATTCATATTTTTGAAGTCACGTTTTCAGAACGCCCTTGCACTTAAACTGTGTGTCTGAAATTGCAAGACATACGAAAATGACAATTTCTCATCCATTCTTAGGCTCAATGCTTATTAACATTAAACTAAGTACAATATACATACGCTTATAGAGTATAGTATATAATATAACATAAGCAAACCTCATTTTACATTTTTCTCTCGTGTGTCTAAAAAAAGGTTTATGATTTCTTTAATAAGTACAGTTTATGTCTAGGGAGGTACAAAAGTAACAGAAAAACATACATTAACAGCCAAACGAAGTTGTCTGTGTCATTTAATGTCTTTCAAAATGCATAGGAAAATTATGGGCCTTTTGCAAAAGTAGTTCAGACAGGAATTGTGCACTGTGTGCTCTAAGTTATATGTATATCAGGCGTATAGGAAGTAATTCAGGGGCAGAGTTAATTCATAGTTCGATGATTATGCGTTAAGGCCCTGCTATAGATATACAGTCTTACCTAAAGAGGAAAAGTTAAACCCCACTGACATGACCAAATCGGTCTACTTCTGATCAGAAAATTAGACATAATTCATATGGATCATCTGCTCTGCGGTGTACAGTCAATGAACAGAAAGTTATGCTGCGTGTCGACTTCCATTGACCTCAAATAACTGTTCCTTTTGAAATAATTGTAACAATGTTCACGCTTTAGTCACCTATTTTGAATAGACTTTATTCCCTCGTAAGTAGAAACCAAATACATCATTATCACAGTTTCATTGACTCCGTGTTTTATACCTTCATATCCTGCAAATTTTTGCAAAAAAAGATAACTTAAAAAAGCTTTTCCATTGCATATTCCATACAACATTAAACCAAGAGTTTTAGATTAATTGGGTCAGATATAACATGATTTGTTTCACAATACCTGAAGAAACCCTGCTCTGGTTGAGTAAATGAAAACAAAGCGTCCGCGATCAATGACTAACACTGATACAGGTCTGATATAAGCACCATATTCATGTTTTAAGTTGGCCGAGTATGACTCGAAAGCATAACAACTAAGCAACAAATGCATAAGGTTTCCAAGCATTAGGTTTGTATGATACACGTTGCATTGGTTACGAAAACAAAAATAATACAAAGCAATAACTGACGTTCAAATTCGAAATAGGGAACATTTCGCTAATTTTCAATCGGATATAGCAAAGCAAATGCTTATGATTGTGAATGACATAGTTTCTATATATTGACATTAATGTAAATAAG
>JAVFBZ010190633.1:0-14563 GCA_032466195.1 Katharina tunicata
AAAAAAAAACATGAATGTACTATGGATTAGGAATTGAACCACAGGGAAAGTAGATCATGCGATTTATATTCAAATAGTTCGGCTATGTCGACTCGCTCCTGAAATGAAGTCTACAACATGGTCTTTCGCCTGTTAATTATTCTAAGCACTTTTATTCCTTAGTTATGCCACTTATGCTAAAGAATACATCTATAGTGTAAACAATCTAGTTATAAAGCGCTATCGTCGTTGAATAACGTGGTATCAAACATCCGAGTACGCCAAAAGCGTCATTAGCGTCACTCGCAAAGTACTGGAAGTATAGCCAGGCAGCATGATGGAGATCATGAAAGGGCAACTGGTGCCGTTGATGATCGGTTTTTGGTCCTCCATGCTAATCTTATCAGATTCAAACTGCAACGCCTCTATGAAATGCAGAATGCTACTGGTGTACATGTTTCTAGACAAACTGCGTCTTCGCCTTCAGGATTGTGGTCACGTGGACGACTTCTGTGATGGAGACGAGATCATGCACTAAAAAGTGAAAGTCAGTATGCCTTGTCTTCTGTATGGAGCATACCGGCTGGAGAGGATGCACACGGACATGTTGGAGTAGCCGTCCAGAGACATGTCGCTGAGCATGACATTAATAATATGCTATTATTAATCGATCAAATAATTGTCATATGTTCATATAACTGTCACGCTTGGCGATTTGGCAAAGGCCTCGAAAACAAAATAACAGGACACAATAAGTTAGGCCTATCCATGAAGTGCTCGAAACATGTGTGTCGCTAGAGGCTTAATTTGATACAGAAACATACTAAGTTGTTCTTGACCATAGACATATTTTCTAATTAACAACGTATTTGAAAGGAGGTGTCAAAAGATTTTACATCAAGTCCAAGCATACTTGTCCAAATACAAAAGTTCGGTTACGGTTGACTTGTCAAATGACAGAGGAGAGTAAGCTATAGCTTAAGGCAAACACGTCATACACTGATCTTAAGATACTAACCTATTTACTTTAGTCCTGCATATAATATCGTTCATTACGTGACCACATCTACACTCGTAGTTTATGATAAATAAAAAATAAAAAA
Organism: Katharina tunicata; assembly: GCA_032466195.1. Taxonomy (NCBI): domain Eukaryota; kingdom Metazoa; phylum Mollusca; class Polyplacophora; order Chitonida; family Mopaliidae; genus Katharina; species Katharina tunicata. The sequence continues at coordinate 1,083 of JAVFBZ010190633.1, forward strand.
AACGGAACACATACATGTATGTTGAACTTAAATAAAAGTCACAGCGTGTCATCCTGCGTACCCTCCAGTCTAGCTTCAGTAGAGCGGCTAAACACCAGGGAACTGTTGATCCTTTATGCTTTTGAACTTCAGCTAAGATAGTTTTAAGTAAAATGGTCAAATAAAATTTATGTTTTTTGCCGTTGCCCTCAAGAACATTGGGTTGGCTTTTAGTCAGTCGATATTGGTAGACATTTGTGCGTCACACGCCGCTTTAGACCCACCCTTTAAGCACCTTTCAAACAAGGTTATATTCCAGACAACGAACGCAATATCTCTGAGGATTTGTTAAGTTAAATCCAATATAGCAAACATAACTATAGGGATAAATATCTAAGGCCTTATAATTTTGAAACATCGGACTTTCTCTTACTTTGACGGATCGAGTAAAGACCACCAGCTTTTGTTTCAGTTGGTATAGTTTTCTTGTTTTTTTCTCACCTTTTGTTCTGAAAGAGGGAGAAATAACTCAGCTTGTACATTTTACTCTAGTTTGACACACAACAAAAGAAACACTTGACATTTGATAACAAAAAATATGCGTGGTGTAAACATCGATTGGTTTAATTTTCTTAAATAAGTATGCATTTTTTCATATGTATCTGAGTTCATCGGGCAAGACATTCCTATCTGGACCAAGTTGTCGTTCAATCCGATACAAAGCATATCTCTAATTCGCGGGTGGTTGGGTGTTAACCTCCTGTGCCATGGAGCTCTCTGAGCGAAGGGACACAGGATGCCGATTTGTTGTGGTGTCCTGTTTTCTTTATGTCATGTAAATGTTTTGTCCGGTCTTGCGTGTTGCCAGCGTCTTTCACGGTGGCTTCCTTCACCGATTGGGCTCGCACGCCGTCAGTAGTACAGGATGAGCAGTTGGTGTAGTATTCGTGCGGAGCGGGTGACCGAGGATGCCCGAGTGTGGCCGAGAGGGTCAGAGAGACGGTCAGGGTCAGTGAAACGCAGTGAGATCACCGAGGTAACCGAGATGGTGATGGCGGATATGACGTCACGGTCGTCTGCTCAGAGGTATGGTGGTGGTGTGATGGACAGGGCCTGGGTAGGGGAGGGGGTGAGGAGGGGAAGTCACACAAACTGGTATGGAGCGGTTGGAACTGGTTGGAACTGGTTCGCTCGTTCAACCAATCATTGGATTTAAAGCGTCACAAGTGACTGATGCAACACGGTAGGGCGAGAAATAAGCAATCACCCGGGGGAACTCGTGTATTCGAGTGCGGGGAGTGTGCTATATCGTTCAACCGATCATCGCATTTGAAGCGGCACCAGCCACTGATACACGACAGTTTAGAGGAACCTCCTATGAAGCGACGACGTGTCGAGCTGGTAAGTACACCTATATTTAAGTACATGTTTAAAGCCGGTTTTCCACAAGGCGAATATATTCGCGCGAAGCGAAATTATATTTTCCACTTCGACATTAGCTGCATCGATTTTGCGAATTGTCACATGTATTGGCTGAGATCTTTAACAATGGCGGCTGTTAATGTGCGAATGTGAGATTTTACTTGTATCGCTTGTAATGGTGATTTTTGACTTACCTTTGTTAAATTAACAAGGTTAATAAAATTCATGCTACTGTTATTTTCCATCAAGTGCTGTAACCGATTCCTGTCAATTGTGGCCATTTTGTCAAAGCAAGTGTTGTAATGCCATGTGACATATTTCTTGACATCTAATTGGTTTGCGGTAATATTCGCCTAAAAAAAGTTAAAACAGTTCGAATTCACTTTTTCGCCGCAGCGAATCACCAGCGAACATGATCACGTGACGAATAATATCGCCTAGTGGAAAACAGGCTTAAGTGAGGTGTAGTGTCTGGTGTTTAGTGTGACAAAATTGCAAACTTGAGGTGAAGCGTGTTGATTAGTGAGTGGTTGTTGATTGGTTGTTGTGTCAAGTTTATGTTTACAAAAACCTTTCAAAGTTGTGTTTCTTGTGTTTCTTTTAAACCGTTCCTTTTTTTAGTAAAACAAGGCACAGCTATATTAAGACTCGTATTAGAGAGAGTTCGACGTGCTCTTGCTGATGGTAGTACTTACAATACAGTGCTGGGTTGTAAATTGAAAGAGGAGGGTAAGACAGTTTTGTAAATCAACTACAATCACCCACCATTCGACGTTGTACAGTAAAATGTTAACCCAAAACACACACACTTGAACACCTGACCACGCTCTGGTGAATTAAAAGGTTACGGATAAAACAAAAGTCTGCTTAAACGACGAAAAACACGCAGCATTCAATATTATTTCGTATAATTCAAGCCCCTTTCACGTTAACACTTAAAAACCACACCACGCCAACGCCTATGACTCAGCAGACGATGGTGACGTCAGACCCATCACATCATCAACCAGCCAGTCTCAACCACCCACATCTGAACACCCCAGATCTAACCACACTTACTACAACGTACTCATCCCTTTCTCACCTCCTTTTGAATGTATATCGCTCGGTGTAGTTATGTTGTTGTGTAGTTTAGTTGTATGTATAGATGTACTTTTTAATAGTTTTATATAGATGTATGTATTACATAGGTATGTTTTATCTTATGTGTAGTGTGTTGTTGCTGCGTATAAATGGGAGTGAACTCGCTTTATAAAGTTGGTGTATATTTTATATTATATATATATAAGACATACATTTTTTCCCCAGGCACGGTTGCTCATGATTCTAAAATGTTTTTTTGTCTGTTGTTTTACAACCAACACAAGAGTCGTGTACACATACATGTGTTTATTATTTTTGTTCTGCTGTTTACAGTCACCGCAAGAGGGCGGTAAACGGAGCGCAGTCCCACCATCACCACCACCACTCAACCCGATAAAACCCATCAAGGGGGATGACGCATTACGCCAACCACCCTCACCACGTTCACCACCACCCAACACACCACCACCTCAACTGCTTCAACCCCTGGAACCCCCTCAACCCCTTCGAGCTATCACTTACGTCTTGACAGTTCAACCCGCACCACTCGTGGAGGACCCAACAGAACCACCCCTGGACAACATCGCCGAACCCCCTGACACAGCTCAACTGCACCGCCAGCACTGGGGTTCGATCAGGCAACAATTTCACCGACGGTGTCGTGTTCAGGACCAGTATAATTTTCGTGTACAGGCTGTCACAGGCTTAGCTTAGATCCCTTTGTGTCAGCGATCTACAACGACAAAACAGTACGGTAGCCTTTAAATTAAATTTTGCTTACGGACTTTTCCTTCGCCATCGAGAAACCAATCAAGTCCGGTATTTCCGGACCAAGACCAAATGACACGGGGACGACTCTAACGCCCATACACAAAGTTTTACGTCGATCAAGTCACCAACGTCGTATTTTATGTCAACAAGCTCCCTGACCTCATGATAGGAGCCACCAACACTACAGTCCCTGATTTCCTCCGCACCAACATGGGGTTGTATACTTTGGTGTGCGGCACTAACGGTCCGTACCAAGACAATCTCTGTTTCTTTCATTGCCTAGCCATCCACCTGGACAAGGTGTCAACCAATGACTGTGATACCTGAACTCACCATTATTTTAAAACCTATTTGAACGCGGGAAATTTACAGGCCCGCTTTTTTCTTGGAGTACCCCTCAGTCGACTTTACAATGCAGAAAAGCTGTTCAACGCCGACATTGAAGTATATCAGCTGACACAAGAGGACGATTGTCAACATGCTGTCTGCATTCGTCGCTCTCTCTGAATGTACACCACCACGATGATGCTCAATATACACCAACGTCATTTCAGCTATGTGTTCGATAAAGGCCTATACGCCCACCAGTACCAGTGTTCCCAGTGCAGTCAACTGTTTGATCGTGCGTTTAATCTACGACGCCACGAGAAAGACTATGACGTACCCGGGTGGCGTGTTTCACAACGCCCGCACATTATGTGACGAACTCATTGATGAAGGGATATCCTTACCCTCTGACGACATGTACTTACCGTGCCTGCTTTGATTTCGAGGCTTACCTACAACTCTTGGACGCCGCTAACACCACCAGTAAAACCGTGTGGCTCGATTGTCACATCCCCATGAGCGTTAGCGTGAATTCCAACGTACCCGGCTACCAACACCCCCGATGTTTTGTATCAGACGGTGACCCACACGACTTGATCGCCAAGTTTCTGGAGTACCTCAATACCATCAGTGCCGCCAGCTACCGTCTTTTGATGTCCAAGTTTGAGAACGTGATCCAAGCCCTAGACGCCAAGATACCAGCTTAGACGCCAGGTTAACCAAAACCCAAACCACCTCCGTATGCAGACGTGTTGAAAAAAAACTCTTGAACTACTTCGCACAACTCCCCGTTCTGGGTTTCAACTCGGGTCGGTATGATTTCAACATGGTGAAACGCTACATGAACCCATACCTGGCGCATCAACAATCACTTATGTATGTCATAAAAAAAAAACAGCAGAGCCACATGGCAATCGCCACCGATACCCTCATGTTCTCAGATGTGTGCAACTATTTGGCCCCCAACTTTAGGTACGCCAAGTGGATTAAATAAAGCCTACGACTGTCAACTCCTCAAGGGTACATTTTGTTACACCTACGTCGATAGTCTTGCACGGTTAGAGGAGACGATCCTTCCACCCCGTGCCGCTTTCAACAACAAGTTGAAGAACAAAGAGCTCTCTACGAATAGAATGCAACCCTCCAAGGCGTGTGGGACCGCGAAAGGATGATCACCCTCAAGGATTTTCTGATATGGTATAATAACCTCGACGTAGAGACCTTGATGGAAGCCGCAGAAAAAATGGCTACGTTTTATCGTGGTCTAGGGGTGGATGTCTTCAAACAATGCATCATTATTCCAGGGTTAACACTACGCTACGTCTTTCAAGTGTTGACGGATTATTTTTCACTCGTGGAGAACAGGGACGCCGACATGTACGAATGTTTACCATAAAATACAGTTTACCTGTGCAAATCGGGTGTTATGGTCTATCAGAACGCCAAACAACGCATGCTGGAGTTTTATTACAATTTTATGGACAAGTTTTTCGATCGACGTTACTGGGAGTATTGCGAGATGGACACCAATTCAGCCTACATGGCCGTGTCAAACCCCGATTGGGAATCCCTCGTTAAACCCGAGTGTCGCGACATTTACGAGCGAGAACGAGACAGCTGACTCCCCCGACGTGACAAATACGACTTTGATAAGCGGACACCGGATTTATTCACAGAAGAATGGAGCGGAGAGCACATATCGTCACTCTGTTCCAAAACCTACTACTGTTCGGGTGAGACAGGTGACAAATTTTCCTGCAAAGGCGTTAGTCGCACCAATGACGTGCTCAAGACTCAGCAGAGTGGTCTTGGCGTCAACCGACGGATGTCTCTCTTCACTAACGACAGCGAGATCCGATCCTACGCCCAGCACAAGGCAGCCTTCACCTCCTTTTACGGGAAGCGGAAGGTGTTGGACGATGGTGTGTCCACCACTTACTTGGATATTTAAACCACCGAACCCAGCGCCAACCCACCCACCCACCAAACACTTCCAACACCCTATCAGAGACCTCTAATGCCACTCACCTCAGATGCCTGATCCACCTAAGCAGCCTCACCACCCTTACCATCACCCAGGAGGATGGTTGTTCCCAAGGCCCTTTTTGGGTCCACCCAATTCTTCCCAAAAGAGATCTTTCTCAAATTTGTAATATGTTTTCCTCAATCAACACCAGCCCCGACACGACCACACCCCCACACCCACAACGCTACACGACACTATACCATACACACTCACATACACACAACACACGCATGGTTTGGTGAGTACTCGTTTTTATTTATTTGTTTTTGTTTTTTAACACGAACGAACAACAATAACAAAAACATTGTTCAAATCGCCAATGTCACTTGAGTGCCTCATTAAAAAACGGGGGGTCGAACAAAAAATGGCTACTGATAAAGTCATACACCATTACATCGTTTTAGATCGGCGGACCTTCCAACAGAGACACGATCTGAGAGAGGGGTACACCCTGAGCCCGATGTAAGACATAATACAAACAATAATGCCCACATACGGCCGTCGTGGTACTTTGTAACCGCTGTGTATTCCACGTCCATCGACGCGTTTTTCTTGTCCAGCCTTGCCGAGATCCACGGGGAAAGTTGTGGGAAACCCTACGAATCAAAGTACTCGCCTTGGTCGTCACGGTCGAAAAAGACAGCCACCCAGTGTTCCCCAGGCTGATCATGCGGGTCTATGTTCAAGATATACCCGACAGGGGGATTGGGGTGGGGTGGCCTGTGATTCTGCGCAAACACGCCTTTAAACACCTGACGCTTCCACCCATCGTCGGCCAACACACGCTGTAGTTCCTTAGTATTCATCGTGGTTTACGTCTGAAAGTCGCAGATAATCTGACGGTTCCGATTTCGACGTGTTCAATCACGTTGTCGAATTCCGCATAACAAATCACGTTGATCGCCTTGTGCAGGGGTTTGCCAAACTTCATTTCAAGGCGCACATCCCCTTTTTAAACCGGGTTAAACTCGTCGTCGCTGTGCAAGTTGGGGGACAGATGAAAACAGAACAAGGCGTACCCGTGGTCGAAGTCGTGGCGGATGATATCGTTGCCTTCGTCGCGGTAGGCTTTCCCCACGTTGGTGAACACGTTGAAGAACGATCGCACGTATAAATGCTTCTTGAAGTTGGGGTGAGGGGTTGGGAGGGGATTTGTCGACCGTTCATGTGCAGGGCCAGGTAGCTCAAGTTATTGTTCTAAAAATGGAACGGGTTTTTCCCATAAGTACCGCCAAAGGCCGTGTTGTCGACCATGTACAGGATCAGTTGTTTCGGTAACACCCCAAAAATAAGTTTTGTTGGTTGACGGCAGTTTGCCCTTGCGGTACGGCGAAATACTTGGTCAGCACACGTCGAATGGGGTACTTGACCAGGGCTTTCTCTAATGCTTTGCCATGCGCGAGTTGGAGGGGTGAACTGTGGAACTGAACGTCCTGTAGCACGATTTAAAATCGGCTGCTCTTGACTGCTCAGTACAGCAAAGGAATTGTTGGCTCGCGAGAGTCGCAGTCGCACGGTGACGTGGTTGAGGAGATAACGATCTTGAAAGCCGATGTCGGCATGCAAGCGACCCAACATGTCGACGGGTTTACTCTTGGTGGTGTGTTGCATGCGGCGTAGAAATCCTCTGTTGTCTCCGTTGTGCTCATTGAATTTCCCGGCAAGATCTTTGGCCCAGAGGGCGGCGCCCAGTTGGGTAGATTTGGCCTCCCCTCCGTAAGACAGCAAGATTTCGATGTAAGCGCCTACGGGTACATGTTGGTTGACGCACTCACCAATTTATCGTTTAGACTGACATCCACTTGTTGCCAGACTATGCAGCCAGAGGTTCGTGGGGGCTACCTGATCGGTCTCCAGCAAATCAGTTCCATCCCCTTTGACAATTTCAGATCTAACGCGGAATTCGAACGGGCCACCGTCGCTTATGCTCGCAATGAGGCTATAGGTTTCACTGATCACACTACTCTGGGTGTGTGGCATCGGCCACAAATCAAACTCGCTGTTGACACCGTCGCAAGACTGGTTGGACATCATGGTTTAGCTGAAGATATCGGGGGTGAGCGTCGGGGTGGTGGGTGTCGTTCCAGGTTTTCAGCCAGTCAGTGCATGTAGGTGTTCGTGTTTTGAGGTATAATTGTACTGAATAACGTTGAATGGTGTATGAATCTAGTCGTCTGTCCACGCTTTAAGGTACTTGCCTTTCACACACAGTACAACCTGGTACCGTGGTGTAAGTGATTCCATTCGAAAGAGCATGTTGAACTCGTTCGTGATCGTGTCTGGGTATCGCTGTGTCATGCTTTATTGACGTAAGAGCTGATTTTAAAGAGAGAAAAAGAAGCACAAGTTTACATTTTTGTTAAGGTCTTTTTTAGCGTCCACGCCGCGTGACCAATCCGCACAGTTCTATTTCACAGTGTATTATCTGCTATCTTATCGTCCACTTAAAGGATAAGTTGGCCCTCCATACATTACCAGCGTGCGTGAGTTGTAGTCTGGCTTTGCATGTTTAAACTGGTTTTTAGCTTATCTGAGTCATGCATAGAATGAATACAGTACTTATGTTAGAGATAGAATAATCAAGTAGGCTTAGAATTCCTGGGTTAGAGTGATATAATTAACATGTCAGAGCCGTATTCGTGTTAACATTCACATGATGGGTCGGTATTCTCGAACATAAATACAGAGCATTCTTGTTAATTCTATCTCTCTACTTGGTAATTCGAACACTCTAACATGATTGAATACACATCTTACTTTTTAATTCTAACTTTCTAACACGAATACGGAGCCATCTTAATTATATAACTCAAACATGCATACAGAGGCTATTTGTTAGTTCTAACTCTCTAACACGAATACGGATCCTCCTTGTCAATTATATTAATCAAGCATGAACATGGATCTGACTTGTTAATTACAACATTCTAACTGAATATGGATCCTACTTGACAATTCTTACACTCTAACATGCATAAGGAGACTACTTGTTATTTCCATCAGTTTAACATGAATTCGGAGCCTACTTGGTAAGTATAACTTTTGAGTTTGGTGTTAAACGTCATACTCAAGAGTATTTCACCTATATGACGACTTTGCGTTGCCGGTGTATGATGGAAAACTGAGAAGAAATCTTGTAAAAACCACCCCGCGAACTCCGCAGCCATCAGGAAACTTCCCTAATATACGTAAGGTCCACAGGGGGATCTAACCTATTTCGGGTATAATGAAGGGGGACTCCGTAGTCCAACGCTCAGCCACGGAGCCACGGCGTGAACCCCAGTTATTTTTATGCGAGTTAATGTTGTTGCTAGTGAGTTTATGAAATCCTGCTGGTTTCCGGAAATAAAATTTTTCTGATCCTTCGAGTTGTTCACTATCTAATTTCGATTTATAACTTCACTATTCTAATCTATATTTGATTAGTATTTGTATAAATGTGATATCCATGTGAGTTTAAAATGCGTATTGGAGTGAAGTCTGAATGTCATTTATAGCGCTCAGGTGAGTTGTGGAAATGATAGTCACGTAAGTCATGTAAGTTATAACACACACGGTGGCTTCGTTAAACTTTACTTTATAACATATTGGAACATTTTATTGATCACATCAATTTCCCAAATTGCTATGACAATTTCAAAAAGGCCTGTTCGGACCATTATTAAGTGTATTCGAAACGTGTGGTCTTACCGTGAAGTCGAATACCCTTCTCTTGAAATTTTACACAACTTTACTATTTAAACATTGGCACTTGGCACAAAATAATCCGATGGCTACTATATAAAAAAATGTTATTCAAATATCACTTTAAGCAGTGATGGAAATGCTAATATTTCAATGGCCTATAAATAATCTTGTAGACAATTCATCTATATTCAGAACTATTGTACAATTCCATACTTCACGTTATACATCTACTACAGGTCAGCATAAAACCGTGTATTTATTCAAATCACCCTGGCATATAGGTATCGACTGATTAAAACCGATACATCATCACATGCTCTGAATAAATTCTCTGGATAGGTCTTAAGCTCGAGTTGTTATGGGTGCAGTATTTTCGGGGGTTTGTTTTTTGGATAACTCTTTCTGATGCTTAACCGATTCTTGTTCAGAATAATTTGCTGGCTGAAACCCTTGCTGAACTCGAACAAACAACCCTCAGTCAGACACCAAGTCGCCAGCAGTAAATGCCGGCTCCCTATTAAACTCACTCGGCCATCCGATCTACTACAATAGAAGGCTAGCTAGCTAGCTGGAGTCTAGATGCTGGATATTCATTTACTGCTGCCGAATTGGTGACCGACTCTGAGGGTCGTGTGTTCGATTCCCGCAAGGGTCTCAGTCTGCAACATTTTCTGAACTAGAATCTGTTCAGTATCAAAAACGAAAATACTGTTAATGGTCACTTACTAAACGATACAGAAAGGAGTTTTGTCTTAGAGAGAGAGTATTATTTGTAGCGTTATAATTACCGTATTATGTTCATAGTTCGTTTAAATAAGTATTGTGAAGATTAATTTAGGAATATTTGTTATCAATATTCTTCGTCAAATTTTTTTGTTGCATTTTGGGTGATTCTAGTGTTACAACAATCAGTTACCGATGACAATTATACCTATAGGCACCGATCATAGACATTCTATACCGTGTAGAAGGAGGAGTTTGAGCAGAGACTTAATACTCTGTATGCACATGGCAGGCAAAACATGTCAACGACAGTGTAAAAATCCGACGACTTGAGTGTACTAGAGATGACATTTAGTTCCCATTATAAAATGCTCGAAATGCTCCAAAAATATGAAGAAAAAAATATCACTATAGCTTCCTGAGTATCATTTGTTGCGTTGTGATATTGGCTACCTCGGTATCATTGAAAGCGTCTTAAGAATGTTGACTGTGTAGACCCAATGTCGATGCCGTGACTATTATATTCTTTACATGCTTAAGATACACTTATTTTTGGACTTACTGTTTTCTTTTTTACTATTGGCTGTACTGTTGAGCTAAAACTAAAAGTGGCCTCTTTAGTTGTAAAAAGGTTTTCTGTCCATCTATATATTTTAAGGCAATTTAAACTCCGTCAATTACAAGTGAATAATAAGTAGACACTATATTAGGAAGACTTGAATATCACGCACAGCTGACGTCATGAAATCTTGATTTTCAAATTAGTTGCCCTAGTTTCCTTTCGTATAACTATCACTCATGATAAATTTACAAATCAATCTGTCAATCAAGTGAATAACACGTGGATATTACCTAAAGAAGGCTTGATTATCACGCACTAATGACGCTATGAACTCTTGATATTCAAATTAGTTACGCTTATTCTCTTTTCTTTTAACTTCATCGAACATGAAAAAGAGCTAAAACATGAAAAGAGTGGGAGAATTCTCTTTTCAGATTTGAGTTTTTGTGGTTGATCACACAGCAAGTAGTCCAATCATTCCGCGGCCATTCAAAGTGCATATATACACTTTTCTTGTATACAGTATAAATGTTTAAAATCTGCTGGATAAATTGACAAACTGGTGAATTTGATTGTGTCAATTACAATACTGTAACTGAACGCTATTTATGATCAAATCCTTTGAAAGCAATACGCTGAAATAAGAATCTTAGTAGAGCGAAGTGTTCTCTTCTGGGGCCTGTTTTATACCGTGTCTGTTACTTAACTTTATCAGAAATGCCCGGAGCACAACATGTACTCACTATCTGGTGTCATGGTAATTTTGATGATATAGGCCATACGCCTGTGGTAGATAGTGGCCTCGGCTGAATTCACTGGGAAAAGTTTTTCAACATTGCCACCCTCCAGTGCCTTTGCGTGTACCTCGTCTCCACACTATCGCATTTTAATATGATTAATTACACCGTTACATGGAACTTTAAAGTTCACTAAGTTTTGTTTACAAAATGTGTGCTACATTTACAGCAGCCCTATAAAACACTTTTAAAATGTTTAGCCGAATTCATATTTCATGATCAAATCTCCTAAGATGTAGCCTTTTTTTGCTGCAATCCAGCTGGATTCGGACTTAAGCGGACTTTCCGCCAGGTCCAAAGCCCTTCGGCCAGGCGATGGCACATAAACGTTCAAAGCTATAGTTTTACACTAATCAATGTAAAACAAGACTGTGATCAGATCAAGGGGGGTAACTCTTCATATCAGATGGATATAAAGATACATGAATACACAACAATTTTCTTCCTCGGTTAAACAAAAGTTGCTAAAACATCAATAAACTGACATCAAGGTAAACGTAAACAGAACATGAAAGCAGTAAACCAAAACTGAATGTGACTAAGAGCACGAACTAAACAAATTTTGTCAAGCTGGTGTGCACATTCAAAGAACTGTATTTTCAAGTTGAAACTATTAAATCGCTGTTAAGTTTGTTCGGCTTTAAAGTTCAATAACTAAAAGGATTACAGAACTAAACAAGGTTTAACAGTGGTGGAGAGTGGATAAACAAGTGAAACAAAGGCTAAGATTGACGACGGTGGAAAGTAGAAAAACCAGTGAAACAAAGGCTAAGATTGACGATGGGGGAGAGTAGATAAACCAGTAAAACAAAGTCTAAGATTGACGATGGTGGAGAGTGGATAAACAAGTGAAACAAAGGCTAAGATTTACTATGGCGTAGAGTGGATAAACAAGTGAAACAAAGGCTAAGATTGACGATGGTGGAGAGAGGATAAACCAGTGAAACAAAGGCTAAGATTGACGATGGTGGAGAGTGGATAAACCAGTGAAACAAAGTCTAAGATTGACGATGGTGGAGAGTGGATAAACGAGTGAAACAAAGGCTAAGATTGACGATGGTAGAGAGTCAATAAACCAGTGAAGCAAAGGCTAAGATTGACGATGGTGGAGAGTGAATAAACCAGGGAAACAAAAGCTAAGATTGACGATGGTGGAGGGTGGATAAACCAGTGAAACAAAAGCTAAGATTGACGATGGTGGAAAGTGGATAAACCAGTAAAACAAAGGCTAAAATTGACGATGGTGGAGAGTGAATAAACCAGTGAATCAAAGGCTAAGATTGCCGATGGTGGAGAGTGGATAAACAAGTAAAACAAAGGCTAAGATTGACGATGGTGGAGAGTGGATTAACCAGTAAAACAAAGGCTAAGATTGACGATGGTGGAGAGTGAATAAACCAGTGAAACAAAAGCTAAGATTGACGATGGTGGAGGGTGGATAAACCAGTAAAACAAAGGCTAAGATTGACGATGGTGGAGAGTGGATAAACCTGTGAATCAAAAGCTAATATTGACGATGGTGGAGAGTGGATAAACAAGTAAAACAAAGGCTAAGATTGACGATGGTGGAGAGTGGATTAACCAGTAAAACAAAGGCTAAGATTGACGATGGTGGAGAGTGAATAAACCAGTGAAACAAAAGCTAAGATTGACGATGGTGGAGGGTGGATAAACCAGTGAAGCAAAGGCTAAGATTGACAATGGTGGAGAGTGGATAAATAAGTGAAGCAAAGGCTAAGATTGACGATGGTGGAGAGTGGATTAACCAGTGAAGCAAAGGCTAAGATTGACGATGGTGGAGAGTGGATTAACTAGTAAAACAAAGGCTAAGATTGACGATGGTGGAGAGTGAATAAACCAGTGAAACAAAAGCTAAGATTGACGATGGTGGAGGGTGGATAAACCAGTGAAACAAAAGGTAAGATTGACGATGTTGGAAGGTAGATAAACAAGTGCAACAAAGGCTAAGATTGACGATGGTGGAGAGTGAATAAACCAGTGAAACAAAGACTGAGATTGACGATGGGGGAGAGTGGATAAACCAGTGAAACAAAGTCTAAGATTGACGATGGTGGAGGGTGCATTAACCAGTGAAACAAAGGCT
>JAVFBZ010190644.1:1588-14562 GCA_032466195.1 Katharina tunicata
TTTTATTCTTCCTCAATGTACCTGTGTCTTCCCCTCTATTTTATTCTTCATCAATGTGCCTGTGTCTTCCCCTCTATTTTATTCTTCTCAATGTGCCTGTGTCCTTCTCTGTATTTTATTCTTCCTCAATGTGCCTATGTCTACCCCTGTATTCTATTCTTCCTCAATGTGCCTATGTCTACCCCTGTATTCTATTCTTCCCCTGTAATATCATAAACGCATGATATTATTTCTTTACGGCTTCGTAAGTGGTAGCTATAAATCTCTCTCGGTTTTAAACATGCGAATCTTTTCGTCTATTGGTGACTAAGAAACGATATGAAGTGAGACCTTGGAATGACTCTGAAGTAAGTGAGACCTGACAGATAGCGGGGTCTAACAGTGACATCGCCTTATTTGGACATCTAACGCATTTAATTTTGAATACGTCAGTAGAGTTATACATACGTAATTGTTCATCTGTTGGGTGGAACTTTATAGCTTAAAGTGTGAGTTATTGTTAGATAGTATTACCGATTTATTCGATTTGTATTTGTTTCCTGTTAATTACTTTTCCTATGAGTACTCTTCCTATTCTTGCAGGCCTAACCCTCAAAACAAACAAATTAAGAAATTGATTTCGGGTGGGGCAGTGTGTTTTCTTCTGTTCACTCATCGTGGCACCGTTATCATATAAGTGGAATGAAATCATGAGTGGACTTATATGTGTAAGAAAAAAATTCATCATAAAGATCAGATCATATTAGCAAAATGTTGAGATTATAGATCCAGTCTGTGGAGATATCTTATATCTGAACCATTCGTCACGGTTGTTTACCCAGCATTGTTTTCATTACCAGTCTTTTTTTCAGTTTAGGAAAACTCATAATCGTTCCATTTCAGAAAATGTGTCACAAAAATATCCAACAATCTGAAGTCAGGCATCATCCACAGTGAGTGAGTCGATCACGCTCACACGACCGGGCCCCTTTGTTTGTAGATTTGTTTCCTGACTGAAGACAGTTGTTTGGATTCGGAGTCATAATTGATTTAAAGCTTCTGAACAAGTATATGTATCTATAGAATAGCCAGACACCCAAGTTCATATCCCGGAGGAGGCAAGCAAAATTTTCGTTCTCTAGATTTATCCCAAAATATATATATAGAAAGATCTCCACGTGAGGAAACTTCTGTCATTCGTCACTATACAATGGTCACAAGAATGATATAATTTTTGCTTGAACTGATTTTGGAGTTTTTCATGCATTCTGTGATCTACTTTTGCTGGAGTTTGCATGCAGGTTACGAACGATTCTGAACATATGCTTCATGAACCTATACCTGTAAACACTGTACAAATGCCGCTCGTGTTATATTACGGAGTTCATTCCTTTTATTTAACTATTTATTTATTTTATGTATTGACTGATTTATTACTTTGTGGGTTTTATCCCCATTTTTAATTATTGACAGTATTACAATTCATATTTTTATTATTACCAGCTTTAATCAGTTAACAAAATTCAGCAAAAATGACAAATTCATATATATCATTGGGAAGGCTCCCGGAGGTTGATATGAATGAAATGCCATGGCGTCATTTAATATTCTGTTTATTTAATGCGATGATGCTATCAGTGTTAATAGATAGCAAAAGTACATCTAGAAAAACAACTTAACGCTTATGTTACATGCACAGATCGCTTTACAACCACTCGGGGAAGTTCGGTGATGCCTGGGATGTATCAATGGCCGAAACCTAATATTTGGCAGTGAAATTCAAGCCATCTCGGTCGGTCATATCGTCTTCCACTGAATTTCCGGTCAGGTCACAGTGGTTCAAGTTTCACTCATTCATAAAACGCTTCATTCATAAAACTGTCGGCTTACAATCTGAGAGAGTAGGATACATAACCTTGCGAAGGAAATTTTTATGAATGGCGCCAATGTTACACCATCACGTGAGCACAAAAGGCAATAAAAATTCACTCACACTTTCAATTCTTTAATTTAATTGGTGGAGGACAATAACATTTACCATATATGGATTCACGTGCATGTCGTATATTATAATTGGCATCTGGAAAGAAAGGCCCATTGAGGTACGTTACCATTCTGTATCGTAAAGCTAAATAGTAAGGATACTTTGGTTAATACGAGAAGTTAACTAATTCTGGTTTTAAGTCATAATGTTGTACCAGGGACCAAACAGTTGGCAAATAAATAAGGATAGAGGGATAATCATGAATAACTCGGCGCCACAGATCAACTGCCAGACCATAATCAGTGTTTTAAAAAGGCACAAATTCTGTTGATTTTAAACCAACAGTAACACATATATGTATCAGTTCGATAACTATATATAGTGCTATATCTAATCTAGAACATGAGATAATTTATCGACTTGAATAAGTCTATATCCCTGTGCCAGATTACTCTTGACAAAAATATAACAGACAATATGTCATGTTTTAACAGATATATATCTCGAGCCGGTGGTCGATGTATATACATACAAGTAATTACTTTTTATAAGTATAAACCCTTTAACCTAAACTCGTGGACCAGACGTAAATACTGAAGGGATGTGAAAAGTTACCTTCAATTCCATGTAGTAAAAAAATGTGAATTATATGAAATCAAGCCTTTAAAATTCATGCAGTTTGAAACACTGTAAGTACTAATCTAAATGTAGATAAAAGGGCTATAATAAAGGCATTGTCCAATATAATATTTGCTTCTCATCTACAGAACTGAGCAATGCTTAATCATTGTAATCTCCGCATCATATAGGGCGATGCGGACACAAAACGTGCACTTACCCTGTCGTTTTAGTCCTTATTACCGATATTCTTCAAGTAATTGTGTAGTTTTTATCAAAATATTATATTTAAAGTAAGCCTGTGTGTCAAAAACTTACTCCGCAGCAATAATTCCAAAACAAAACTCGAATTATTGAAAAAGGTTTTCCAATTTGGCCGCCATCTTGCTGCTGTCGTTGATAACTAAAATTGCTTTTTAAATGCTGTCAATGCACGAGTGTGACATTTTTAATGCATAAGATATCTCAGAGAGAACAAAAATGGGAATCACTTAATTGTAATAGTTAAAATCAGTAAATGCAAAAACTTAAAACTAAACATTTGTATTGAGTACTGTTCTGTATCGTTATAGGCTATATGGATTACGTAGTAGGATGATAACGATTCAGAGCTCTACATTCGACCAATAAGGCCATTTGGTATTTACCGTGTTATAGACAATGCAGGCGTTGTTTTTTCTGCTAAACTATTGCTAAAACTAATTTGTGAATTTCGTATGATTCAAGGTGTGTTAATAGAGGAAGCGCAACGTCCAAGGTGTTTCGAAACGTATAGCGGAAGCACAACGTCCAAGGTGTTTCGAAACGTATAGCGGAAGCACAACATCCAAGGTCTTTCAAAAGGTATAGCGAAAGCGCAACATCCAAGGTGTTTCAAAACGTATAGCGGAAGCGCAACATCCAAGGTGTTTCAAAACGCATAGAGGAAGCGCAACGTCTAAGGTGTTTCAAAACGCATAGAGGAAGCGCAACATCCAAGGTGTTTCAAAACGCATAGAGGAAGCGCAACATCCAAGGTGTTTCAAAACGCACATAGCACTTGATGGTGTCCACTTGTGTACCTGACAACCCTTATAGAAGGAGTCGGATTTAATGAACGACTAACACGATACTCCTTTTTAATATTTTTTCCCTGATGAGACCAGTCCTTGACTAACAAAGTACTTCTCTGCATATAGGCCTAAGTGTCGTACGACAAAACAACTCGGATTTTCGGAAACCATAAGCTTATCAATCTTACGTTATTAGGTTGAAGTATTTTAACTAGCATCATTTTATGCTTATAGATATTGTTGCTTGAATATATTGTGTACAAAAGCTACAAAGTTCTTAAATCATTTTCTGGTTTCGCGTTATTTTTTACAAGTCACACAACAGCTAGGCCTACCTACAGCTTTTTATAACATTAACTGTATAAGTATATTTTAATATGTATTTATCTTCCTGTATGTACTTTTCCCTAATTACTATTCCATGCATTGCATTTTGAAAATTATTGCAATATTGAAATATTTCAGCTCTTAGATTAAGCCAGTTACCGGTCCGCTATTTTCCGGATATTTTTTTCAGGATATGAAGCGAGAGAAATTTCTGCTCTTTTTTTAGTCGTTTGTAACATTTCCCGTACTGCGGATGACAAATCACGCAGTTTCCTATATCTAAATTTATACTCGTGGTGTTTCCCTTTGTATAAAGTGTAGTCTACTGAGGACACGCGAATGAAATCATAAGCTGTGGAAAAGGATACCAAAAACCTTGACCGTAAAATGGAGTGGCAGGGGACCGACCGGAAAAATGTCGGTGCTCTCTCATTCACCACAATCAGCTGATGGGGGAGTATAGCCACAGCCAATCAAATCAGTCTTTCGGAGAGGAGTGTCGATGTGTACCAATCAGATGCCAGGATTGTTGAATCTCAACCCGGTCTCGGTCTATAAAAGCGGACTAACAGTCGGGTTGCTCTACAATTCCATTCGGATCATTGTGCTGTGTTTTACCTTGCTTTGCCAGGTGCTTGTTTATTAGAAGAAGTTGATTTTACTCGCCAACCCAGATTTTATCCATAAAAGGTATGTTTTCTCTTTGGTTAGTTGTCTTGCTTTAATTTGTCGACCCTATGCAGAATAAGCGTGTGCCGGCACACATAATTTGCTTGATTTTCAGCAAACTCATGAGGACCTGAGCTCAATACCAGTATGGACCAATTTATGTTTCTGACTTGTCTTAGCTAAATAGCTTTGAAATCAGTAAATTTGCTACTGAAAAGCAACACAAGCTCATATTGTAAATCACGGTTTGCATTATCTTGTCATTTGTTTAAAACACTTTCGAAAAACCTGATTCCGGCGAGCTAATTGGCCAATGTTAACTTTACGCCAATTCTTTCTAAATTTGATTTTTTTTTCAGCTCTTCTGTTTACCTGTATCAATTTGTTAAGATATATCTTTTTTTCATTACAGACGTCTTCTTGCAAAATGAATTTAACACAGATCACAGTTGTTGTTTGCATTGCTGCGATGCTCTTTGTTGATGCTGTATTCTCAGCGCCTACCGGTAAAATCTTAGAGGAAGACAACTCTGAATTCAACCTAGGTAAGTTTTTTCTTCTTTTTTATACTTCATTGAAAATTGTCATATGAGACACGATCTTTTCTCTAGATTTTACCGTCTGTTGTTAGTTTATTTTATAAGTTCAGATTAAACAAATCCTCAGCACTTACTGCTAGCCATGGATGCCATAACTTTACAGTTTCTGTAAAGACGAACTGTATGATTAGAGTTACGTGAAGATTTACGACGACATTCTATAAAGTGTGACATCACGTGGTGTGTTAATACTCACGATAACACAGTTCTTAATTTTTCATTAAGATTTTCATTTTTAATAGATAAAACAGGCAACATATACAAAATTTAAATATCAATATAATTATTGTACTTATGGATTGTGTTGTTTTTGTCATTTAGAAAATCCATCCGGGCGGTTTTGGCAAACTCTTGTTGGCACATCTGCAAGTGGCCGAGTGAAACGCCAGATGTTTCCACATGCAAAAACTAATTTGTGCGCTGAAGATCCGTCGTCCTGTGGAAGGCCCTCGCATCGTCGCTCTCACCGTAGACGAAACCGACCTCGTGAAAACATACAAATATCTTACAAATCTTAGGAGGGGTTAATTCTTAAACCGTATAAACTGAGATGACGAATTGCGGATTGTAAAAAGAAATGAGACGAGTATTTAGGCTAATGCAGACCGATGGACGAAGTAGAGACGTCATACTCTTCCAGATGCAAGCGGTAATGAATAATTTTATCAAGTATGACTTCACGTGAACCGAATTCATGACGTCATGGAAATCTGTTCTAATGTTCGGAAGAAAAAAATGTCTTCTCTTTGACCACTGTGATATTTGAACTTTGACTGTGATAACCTGTGACCTGCGCAAAGACTTTTTGGTGTTAAAGATGAACTTGGAAGCTTATTAATGGCCCGCAGGTGAAATGCAATAGTGTTTTTGTTTAAGGGCCGGGATCTCGAGAGCTTCTCTAACTTATTGTTTTCCATTGCCAATGTCTCCTGTGGCGTTTGTTCAATGTTAATTTCATGTCTTTTCTACCTCGTTGTAAAATTCGACGAAATGAGTTCAATAAATTATTTTTGTACTATAATAGTTCATATTTGTTTTCAAATTCGTCTTATCGTGCATATATTTATGTCGTGCAACAGGTTATTAGCGCCACGTGGATATAGGCCTACAGCCCAGACTTCATACTAAAATAGACTCGTACCTTTCTCCAGGTTGAGAAGAATACCAGCACTTATGTAATGACAGGCCATCCTTGTTGTTGTCGTAGTAATGTTTCCGCAAAAAAAGTGCGCTGGTGAACGAATCGTCTAAATTTTACAAACAACTTATTTAAAGTAAAACAGAGAAAAAAATCGTAATTTTAAGTCTGCAAAAGGCAGAAAAAAATAGATAAAGTCGTGAAGCAGTACATTCTAAACAGATATAAACTTACTCGGTACTAACAGCAAACAGCGATAATTCTTTCTAGGTAAACAACATGATGGCCAGTCAATACTTTAGAGACAACGGTATATAGGAAGAATGATTTGATTCTTTATTTATAGAATTACATCGTAGTTTACAAAGGCTCGACGATATATGGGAGAAAGATTTGATTCTCTGTTTTAGAATGCCCAAGGCTTGGGGAGTTTTTTTTTATTACTGTCACCAACCCGCTACAAGACGAATACTCAGAGTACGTTACATCCCCTTGTGAAATTGTTGCTGCGGAATCTGTCTGATAAAATTTCCCTACGGCCCATTTCAAAAGTTTCGTAAAGAAGCTAACTCCGGAGATGACGTATAAACATTTCAGACTGAAGCAGTTCATGCTTCAATTTGTACATATTAATCATTTGATACCAAGCCGTGACCAGGGGCACAGGGCGTTATTATCCTGAGTAAAAAGTTTACATCGTGTCAATAGAATCATATTTTTAAAAATATTACAAAATATTATGCATTCAAAATAACTAATGCCGGGAGAGTATGAAACCTGGTTGGGGTTTGAAGAAGTGTCTCTGAATGCTGACTGAATGCTGGCTGAATGACACATTCTGAATGCGGACTGAATACCAAGTGTTATCGTTAATTATTGGTAATTCGATTTGTTTTTTTTTTAAATCTCGTTTTATTCAGACTGATAACACAATGCTGAAAACCACATTACAGACAGTGAATGCTTTAAAATAAGATACCGTAACCTAATATGGTCACGTGGTTTAAAAGGTGATCTGCTTAGAGCTCAAGCACCAACAATCAAAACATAATTCTTATGGTCTCTGCATCCTCTTAAATCTTATCGTTTCGTTATAATTCGTTAAATACACTAATTCTTCAACCTTTTCACCCCCTGAGATTTTTTGCAACAATAAGACTTTCAGTCAGTCTAACTTGTTAAATCTCAGGCACTGAAGCTAATTAATAAGTTATACAGTAGGTTATAATAATAAATTAATTAATAATAATTGGATTACGCCCTTTCCCAAATTTGCTTGTGGTCTTATTTCATGTTACCTGTTCGACTAAACACACTAAGAGAGGGTGAAATGGTTGAAGAATTAGGGTAGGTCAAGCACGACAGTTTTAAATTGTAGAATAAGTTTAAAATGACAAGCAACGACATTAGAATGTCATCTATAAAGATATCAAGAGCTTTTCAAGCAATCCCTTATTATCTTGATTATCTTTTCATAATATCCAGTTATAAGTTTAATTAATGATTTTGCCCTTGTTCAACGTGACTTCATTAGAAGACTGACCCGATTACAGATTCTATTTGTATTTGCTGTAAATGATGTCTTGTTTTGTTTTTCGTTTATACGTTGTTCATATCTTATTCAAAATCCTATAATATGGTACTGCTTCACGATTGTATCTAGTTTTTTTCTTCTGTCTTTTACAGTCTTGAAATTGACTCGGCTCTCTCACTACTTTTTTCACTGTTTAATTTTAAATACGTTAATAATAAAATATAAATAAGTTGTAACAGGGCCAATTCAATTTGAAGTCCGTCAAAGGCAGACATAAGTATATACAATCGTGAAGCAGTACCACGAAATCAGTTATAAAGCTGCTCACCATTTACGGCACAGGGAGATAACTCTCTCTAGGTTAACAACAAGATGGCCAGTCAATACTTTAGAGACAACGGTATATAGGGAGAATGATTTGGTTCTCTATTTATAGAATGACATCGTAGTTTACAGTTTTTGTAATGACTGCAATTTAATTTCAACGAGGGCTTTCTGTCTGAAAAGCTTTCAACCGAAGTCAATGTCTTTAAATTCTTTTCAATATCCAAAATTGTTAACACTTAGGCCTATGTCCTATCTTTTCAGGTCATTGATGGACACTTTAAGATGGCTGGCCCCAGCTACTAGTTTTGAACGATGTCGTATAATAAAACAAATGTGTGTTGTATCTTATAGTTGTAAGTTGGCCAGGCCAGTGCGCAACTGGCATACGGCTGTATCCACCAAACAATCAATCAACCAAGGCAACAATCACAAAACTGACTACTAATTAACTCGCGATAAAAATTAAATTTTTTGAAAGTTTTATAACATCATGTTATATGTAGAAAACTTCAGCAAACAGTCTACTTCTACCAGAATTGCGTGAAATACTAAGTCTATAGCAGATCTAACGGGCTTCTTTCGATTTGGCGTCATGGCAGTGTATGGGGATGTTTAACGGGAGCTACCTGTGCCCTGGTGCTCTCGGGGGTAAGCTTGTGGGATCAATCAGCCGATTTAATGTGACGTCCTATTTTGAATCCTGTCTTTGTCCCGTGGCGTACTTGTCTGTTGTCAGTGTTGTTGAGGATGGTTTCATTCAGCAATGAAGCTGAAGAATTGCCGTACGTCATATGAGTGAAATAACCTTAAGTGCAGCCAAAAACTCCACTCAATCAGAGAAGCGCCATGGCTGACACGGGAGTGCATCTGGCTGCTGGACGCCTTCCAAATTAGCCCGCAGGTTAGAAGTCGTTTAATATTATCTGAACGTTTCAGTTTCGCACTGTATATCATCACAGGCCTGTTTACGTTTTACTGGATAGGGGATTAAGGCTATAACAGTTTTAAAAAATCTCTTTCGTTTTTGATAGTTTTGCAAACAGAATAGGCCTGGCGGTGAAAGCCCTGGGTATCTCTTTACCTGACATTTACCAGAATGCACTTATAATGCTTTATGGTATTCATAAAAGCCAGTGTTGGGATCCCGGGATATATTTGATAATTTCTCTCTATTTAAAGTTCAGATGTCGACAGGCTCCGAGCCCCTTGCCACACCCTCCAGCTACACCCCCAACATCAGCCAATGAGCGAGCTCCGAGCAAAGTAGGTCAGAAAGCCGGGTCCAAATATGGTTTTTCCGCACACTGGGAGAGGTGGTGGCGTGATTTCATTCCCTGCAAAAACACTTCAATTCTGCTGATTCAAACGTTTTATTCCTGCCGTCAGTTTTCAGACAGCTAGCCTCAAAACTTACAGCAGACCGGTTAAAAATCGAGAAGAAGCTAACAGCAATTGGTCGGCCTCATTAATTGTGGATGAATTAATGCGAACTATTGAAACAGCTGATCGACCCTCCAAGTTCCAATAGATCTACAATTAAGACAAAGTAGAGATAGAGTAATTAATAAGGTAAGTCTATTTTCGTGCATCGAATTGTTTAGCTTTTTGCGTCTCGTGTAATTGAGGACTGTATTAAATGTTTCTAATCTGTACCAAACCAATATTGAGCGGATATGTTGGCAACATTAAAATGTGTAGATTGGCCAAAAAAGTCTTCTCTTTGTTTCTCTCTGTTGTTACACCCTAGCATGTATAGTGTATATACTGTGTCACTGTGTTGTTCTCGTTATTCGTGTTGCCATTAACATAAATAATGCGAGTACTGATTCTCTGCCAGTACGATCAGAACATCGGAGAACCTGGCAGATTTTAGTTTGGTGGACGTTTATCAAACATGAAGTGAACGAACTCTTTTTTCCTTGTGGCCCTGGGGGGAAACGTTATAGGAGAGCCCCCGTTTGAGTCGGTCAAGTTCTACTATTCGATTTTACAGAAACACTGGTTTAGTGTTTTCACATGGTAGTTCTCTGTAGAAACTATCCCAACAGATTTCCAACAAATTTGTTCATATTTTTTAACATTATTATTTTACATGATTACATCTTTTATTATTTTAGCTATACAGAACTGCAAAATTGTTTCTTTTTTTTAACCAAATTCTTTTCCGTCTTTGCTTAAGTCGGTTTAACAGAGCACATTTTTACCACAGAAACTATAATATCCAGTTTTGTCATTCAAATTTTTTATTTTGAAATGTAGTTGATTAAATTCTGGATACAAACCAGGAGGTTAAATGTAGTAATAAACCTCAAGGAAGAGACAGTTGTAGCGGAGGGGATATAGGATGTACTGTTGTTCCAGACTTACTGACTGGACGGAGTTATTTATACAGAGTGACCCGGATCAGCTGACCGCATCAGCTGTTCGTGGTTAACCATAACGCTAAACCCAGCCGTCCGTGAACCATATATCACGTATTTCACAATGGTTCTATCTTGTAGTGGGTAATAAATATACAGTCTTGAGATAATGACGGCTTCTAAAAGTGATACGCAACAGCTGTTTGAATATGAAACTTAACTATCGACTCGTGACGGCAAACAAACATATCCTTCCGCGAGATCATGTATATAGGCCTATAGTGCAACTGTGCAGAGTGAATAATTCTTTACATTAAGTTTAAATGTAACTATATTGCATGTTGATAGAAATGTAAACATAAAAAGGTTAGGCATCCAAAATAACGTATAAACCATTTCCAACTTTCTAATATAGAAATTCAAACCCACTTAAATATCTTTGATGTAAAAGAATATAGTTAAACATTATATACTGACAAGCGCCCAATTAATATTTAAACGTGTTCCTGTCTTTTTCAGAATCCCTCCCAAAAATGCAGCTCAGCCGTGCTTTTCTGTTCATAGTAATGGCAGCTTCATGTGTCATGACCTTTCCGCTCCAAGGTCAATCCAAAAATGCAAAGGTCGTCAGAAGATCTCTCAAGGACAAAGTGTTACGCAATATAGGTAAGCAAGACGTAAACAGCTACGTAGGCCTTTTCACATTATCACTATATATGTGCTTTAATCTAAAGATAATCATAAAAGAATAATTTGAAGGTTTTGGACAAACATTTGGAGGCTGAAAAGTTTTTTTAAAAAATAAGAATTTAGACGATTAGAGGTATGCTTTGTCCTCACGTCCAATATTCCATTGAATGTGATGAATTAGATCACAAATAAGCAAGAATTAAACCCCTTCCCCACCCCTTGCTCCTCCCTACTTATCGTGCCCAATCAAAAACCCTACCTTTTTCTTAATATTATTTCAGGTTTACCAGGGGAAGTCTCAGAAGCACTATTAAGCAATGCAGCAGGAGAAAGGAGCGTTTCTCAGGTGAGACGAAAGCGGACTCTGGCTCATTTACAAGTGGCCTGGACACTACACGTGGAGTGCACGGATTACCCCAGTCATCCGGACTGCACGGCGGACGTTATTGACGATGATGGGGGCTCGTATCGATCTAGACACAGAAAGAGGCACCATCGACGAAATCGGAACCGGACGTACAGACAATGAAATGTTTTCAACTTATAAACATAAGTATATTTTAACAGTGACGTCGTCAAACGGTTCACCCGATTCTGCGCTAAGCATCGTGGAAGATACGCTTCATGAGTCTGCGGCTATTATATATACAAACACTTTTTTGTTACATCCGCTGATTATGGAGGCGAGGTTTGCAGAAGATTGCAACTTTTCACTATCCAATCAAAACTAACTATTATAGCCGTTTCTGGTCTAAATCTTCATACAAACTCGGTTCCTGGGCGATTTATTGCTCAGATAGCCAGTTAAACCACCGTGGCCGTAGATATTATTAAAGTTAACACTGGAGCCTGAAACGCCCAAAATGACATGGTGATTGATTTCGTTTGAATTGCGCCCTCTGGTGGCCATCACCGGCAAACCTATCCTAATTTATCAGCGGCTGTAAAAAAAACGGTTTATCTATATAGGTAGCTGCTGACTCATGAGTGTACGTGGAAAAGACAGTCCACGTTCCAAAGGATTTCCTTCTGCTTGATTTGCGCCACGAGTTGTCTTTCTCTTGCGTAGGCAGCAACTGTTTAACACCAATGCATCGCGCGCGTCATTTTTCAAGCGGTCATTTCTTAACACGCACATTTCAATTTCATTCCAGCTGTTTGATTGATATGTTTAGAAATTTCTCAAACGTGTTGGCTTATCTATCGAACAATCTATTGCACACTAAATTATTATTAAAGACCTCCAATGGCGAATTGATTGCTTTAAAGTAGTCATATGATATTGATTGTAAATGGTTAGGTTGGGTTATGTTCAATTATTGTTCACTTATAGATGTGTAAACCAAAATCAGGCTATTGTTCCCAAAGTTGTATTTTAAGTTCTCTTAGTTATATTTGTTCAAGCCGAAATCATTTATTGTTCCCTTAGTTATATTTGTTAACTGAAATCAGTTATTGTTAGCTTAGTTGTTTTGTTTGTCCAAGCTGAAAAAATGTATTGTTGGCTTAGTTATATTTTTTCAAGCTGAAAGCATTTATTGTTCCCTTGATTATATTTGTTCAAGCTAAAATCATTTATTGTTCCCTTAGTTATATTTGTTCAAACTGAAATAATTTATTTTTCCCTTAGTTATTTTTGTTCAAGCTGAAATCATTTATTGTTCTCTTAGTTATATTTGTTCAAGCTGAAATCATTT
>JAVFBZ010190666.1:0-14561 GCA_032466195.1 Katharina tunicata
ACAGGAAGATACCGCCCACCACCATGCCCACAGGAAGATACCGCCCTCCACCATGCCCACAGGAAGATACCGCCCTCCACCATGGCTACAGGAAGATACCGCCCACCACCATGCCCACAGGAAGATACTGCCCACCACCATGCCCACAGGAAGATACTGCCCTCCACCATGCCCACAGGAAGATACTGCCCACCACCATGGCTACAGGAAGATACTGCCCACCACCATGCCCACAGGAAAATACCGCCCTCCACCATGCCCACAGGAAGATACCGCCCTCCACCATGCCCACAGGAAGATACTGCCCTCCACCATGGCTACAGGAAAATACCGCCCTCGACCATGGCTACAGGAAAATACCGCTCTCCACCATGCCCACAGGAAGATACCGCCCTCCACCATGCCCACAGGAAGATACTGCCCTCCACCATGCCCACAGGAAGATATTGCCCTCCACCATGCCCACAGGAAGATACTGCCCACCACCATGCCCACAGGAAGATACTGCCCTCCACCATGCCCACAGGAAGATACTGCCCACCACTATGGCTACAGGAAGATACTGCCCACCACCATGCCCACAGGAAGATACCGCCCTCCACCATGGCTACAGGACTATACTGCCCACCACCATGGCTACAGGAAGATACTGCCCACCACCATGGCTACAGGAAGATACTGCCCACCACCATGGCTACAGGAACATACTGCCCACCACCATGGCTACAGGAACATACTACCAAACACCGTGGCCACATGAACCACAAGCCCAAACACTCGTGAAGTAAAACTTATCCAACGTTGGCCTTACTTAGAGGAAAAGCCATTGTACTCACTCGCAAGCTATTTTGGTTCTTTGGTAATCCCAGGGCTCGACAGTTTCCGCGTTAGGTTTCATTCCCAGATCCCCCATTCTCCCTATACATTCCATGGCTTTACTGCCCGCGTTGTGTGGACACTCGCCATAGCAGTCCAGTGGAAAGGCTGAAAACAGACAGAACAGACGAATTTATTAACTCGAGTTGAATTGAGTCGACTCCAAGGGAATGGTAATTAAACAAAAGAAAAACAGGCAACCAAGTCAAAATCATATGTCTTATACAAGCATTATAGGGAGACGATACCTGAAGAGAACTGAAACAAACCCAGAACCCTCTGCTGGTCGACGGTATACCAGCTCACATACCATCCCAGAACTGGGACGGGGTCTAATTTTCACCGAAGAAACAAACAGTTATATGGTGTTATAAAAAAATATTAAGCCATGATAGTACAGCATAGAAATTCTTTGAAATCTCGTAAGTTTATTTTACAACTAGGTAAACAAATGTGAGAGACCGTTTGTCTGCAGATACATGAGTAGCATGCTATAAATATTTTGGCTACTGGTGTACCAATACAAAGCCACACAAACAAATAATAATGACTAATAAAAATAATAATGGTACAATCGCAGAATGTTTATCAAAAATTAAATCAAAAATGTATGCGGCGACAGCCTGCCTTGTTTTGCTCACACCTAGAAACCATGTAAATGTCAAATGATGGCTTTATTGGTATTCTGTGCTGTGTAAATGTCATTTGCCATGGGCAGCGATTGTTATTATAATACTATTTGAAGTACTTTCAATGCATATATATGCACATCTCGTATGTTACTGCCATCGCTGTAGATCCGTCCGGTGTCACATCGGACCGCTGATCCACACTACAAACTACTGACCATACATATTTCAAGTTCATAAGACAGTGCCTGTTGTTTCTCGTTTTTCTGACAATCACAAGCAATGTAAAGTCATTACATAAGCGTTATATCATTTATTGTATTAAACACAATCAGACAAATACAAATGTTTCCAGACAGGTAATTATCAGTGAAACTAGTTTCGTCAATATTTTAATGAATATCAGATCATACATGTTGTACGCAAGGATTGAAACAAATCTGTCTTCTCAATAATAGAATTAAGAGATATCTTTTAAATAATTCTACACGTGATACATTTATGTAATACGCAAGTAGTGTAATCGCGAACACAGAACAGATTAAGTTTACTCTACGTTTCGACACTTCATTGTATCATCTTCAATGGTATTCATTTATATTGACATACTGACATAAACTAGACGTACACAGCCCTTCATAACGCGTTAATCCAAACGTGTGCTGGATCATTCTATGGCCAGGACTATGTATATATTCTATCGGTAAAGCTTTACCGTCCATCGTAACTTAATTCTGATCTCTCTCCCCGAAAGAAAATCTATGTGCAGTAAAGTTAATTTCAGATATGGGTTAAGACGTACAGACTCTGGGAAATAGCACGTTGTCTGAAATTAAAACTAATCACATTTCCTAACGTTTCCGAAATAAGAGGACTTGTCCAGAAAATCGTATAATGCGTTGCCTCTGGGGATTTCCTCTGCGGCCGAAAGTCACGCCAGCCGCCAAGCTTTGTCGTGGTTACACCTTCTACTCTTTGGGGGAGAGTACAGCGGAGCAAACTTGGAGAGAAATATGCAAATTTAATTACAACAGATTGTCCGTCTTTGAGCACAACTGTGTAGGTGATCTGTGTTACATGAACATTTGACCGACAAACCAGCATAGAATGCAAAAATAAACGGGTTGCGGAATATAACACGTGTTGCTAACATAACAGATTTCATGTCTGATCTGTCTAATGGAAGGAAGGTCAGAGATAAACAATGACCGTGATAATGGCAAGTTTTTTCGGGATAGCAATAGGGCTTGTATTTCACAGGACATAATCGGAATGACAATTGTAATAATTAAGAAATTGGTTATTGGTTAAAGAGCATATCCGAGATATGCACATATTGGTATTAAGAGTAAAATTAACATATACGTACATGGTCAGAATAACATGATTGGTAGACACGATTCCTGGGGCACAATCTTATCAAATTTCATAGGCTATATACTATTTTTCTACTGGGAGTCCTTACTTCCATTCAGGCTCAACAGTAGCGGACCAATGTTGATTTCATACATGTATTGGTCCAAACTAATTTGAGTAACAAATGAAAATAGATTTGATTAAAATGCAACTTGTTCAGTTCTCTGTTTTTGGGTAGCCAAATAAATACAGTGGAAAGTACGATTGCTGTTTGTTTGTATTTCTACCGGGTTGTGCTTTCTTGTATGCCAATAAGAATTGGCTTGCAATAATTTCAATTATTCTACTTTAAAATTTCAAGATTTTGCCCCACACTTTTCATTAGCAAATAAGCAATCTTCCTAATGGCGCTGCCGGGATTAGAAATGAGTTGATAGACCAGCTGATATCATCGACATCAGATAAGGAAAGCAGAATATGAAACACGGAAGTCATTGAAATGATTTCCCTGTGGATGTCAGATGGATTGCTATAAACCGTAGAATGGCACAAATACTGTGTAGAATTCATTCCTTAGAACACAGAACACTGTATCCGAAGAATGAGTCCTAATTTTATACTAGGAGAAGCTCATAACGAAGCAGTAATGGTAATATTTACAATATACTAACAGCCAAAGAAACGTGACCCTAACCTTCTGGTCAGCCATTCTATTGTTAAATTGTGCTCTTTTTCGTGTAGCAAAATGCCTGACTTGCCATTCATGCCATTAATGTTTGATTTGAAATGGAAAAAAAATTCCATGTAAGAAATGACATGGGCTAGCACTGTGATGTTATACACTGTGGCATAAGCATGGCCAGTGCTAGTCCACGTGGTGGGATTTTTTGAGTGCGGCTCTTACGGTTATTTCACTCCACGTAATTTTTTACATTAAGTTGTGCTTTTATTTTGGCATCTCTAGTTCATATACACTAATCCTGTGTAATATCAAACTCAACATGATTACTTGATTCGGTCTTTCATATTATACATATATTTGAACACATTCGGCGGGTCTTCTGGCTTTTGAATGGGCGCTTCATGTTATGCAGTAAACGTAAATGGCAGGCATATACGCTTCTTGAAATAATAACATAACAATAAAAGTCCTTAAAACACACAATTTTTTACAGTCTCTAATATGTTAAACCAGCACACTCTTGTCATATGTTTATTAATCTGGTACACACACTATATTATGTAGTGCTTGTGTATCAAGCCATAGCAAGGAAATATAAAAGGACAGTATTATGTTCATCATTTCTAAAAAACACTAGCTCAGTAAATCTACAAACTACGGCTAGGATTTGAGTTAATCGGACAAAAGTGAAGTTAGAAAGAATATAGGAATTGTGGTTGTTACATTATAACTATATATTATAGAGTTAAAATGATAGCATAAACCCCGGGGTGGTATTGCTCATATCGTCTAGCTAGAAGTGGGGAAACAATAGGTTATGATTAATGATAACTGCCGTGGAAGGGTTAATATAGGAGTCACCGTACAGAATGCCTGACAACACATGACAACATAAAGGCATGTCACAGCAGATAAAACACACACTCTTATTTTCCACTCCAGAGCGATATGGCTTCGTCCCGGATTGTAAGAAATTATACTGCGGGAAACAAAAAAGCTCTCCAGATAATTGAATTGGCCATGCTACTCTAGCGATTTACAATTATCCTGCAAGCGCCTAGATAGCAGAATAAAACGAGCATGAATTCAAACGAAGGCCAATAATCTGGGATAATAGGCTTGCCGAAGACTGGTGTTTCCAGAGAGCGGGGAGATGGAGCTGAATCTAGCGAGCGAAGATGAGATCTAAATTGCCCCATGCCTCGAAGCTTTGGTAAGACCTTAATTAAATCTCATCTCAATTGGAGCCCTATCAGTAGTGGAGATGGCTGCCTGGAATCTTGATGAGGAAATAACAAGCATAGGCAGTTCGTCTAATCAACAAAATAAAACTAACAGAATATCTTTCGCGTTAACTAATATTCCTGAATAAACTAGAAAAGCTTTATTCTGAGACGATTCCAGTAAATATATTTTGTGGCGCAAAGAAAAATAAATAACTCTAAGCCATAGTTGTGTGCATTTGAATTCAATTGGTTGATGAGCAAGTGCCAGTCGAATTCCTACCGTCTAAACAATGACTTAGGAATAAGCTTAAGAATACTTAACAATGTTTTAATGATTCCTCGCTCACTTATATTATATTCTTCCCAACACAATATTGGTAACTTAATCATATCCTGTTCTCTTCATTATTACTCATATTATTGTTCAGTTTATTCTTTGTACTCGATGCCTCCAAAAGTGGCCAGAGCTAAATAAAGTATTGAAGTCTTGATGTGTTTTTTTTTTTAACAAATAAAATGGCCATTCCCTTAAATTCTACTTATTAATTAAATTTAATTGGGAATATTGGAGCATTCTTAGTACTTACAATGCTGGTCACTAGTGGTCAGTGATTGGCTCCAAAACTTTCTATACAATTTAATTAAACTTTAGCTTCAGATCTAGCCCAAAGGCCTTTTGTAAATGTCGCTCGCTATACAGGCTGAGAGTTTGTCCGGCGGCAGCGAGAAACAAAACTAACCTCAGCCAATAACGCATGGAACCTATATCCAACGGAAATGGCTAAGTTCTTATAACTGTAATTGAACTAAAACCCTGTGGCATCTTTTCTTCTCCATCCCTGTTTCGTTCAATGGATCTCCAGTCTTTCTTAACCTTTATCGATTGTTCGCTTTGCAAGACAGCAAGACCTTAGACATTCTCATTCACGGTCAATACAAATAAAATTAGCCAGCCAGAGTGGCGGGTGTTCCGCACACGGAAACTCAAGACGTCGTGGAAGGGAAAAAAAGTCATCAGGGGTATTCCTCTTTACAAGGATGGTTAAAGCCCTGTCAGTAGCCACCATATGTTACATCAAAGGTATATCAAACAATGTGCAAGTCTGTCAGATAATTAATAAGTTGCATATAAATTAATTTAGCTTATGTAATACTGTATAAAATGTACAAATAAGACAGATGTTGACATATATTAATTATAACTGTCAGCACGATAACCTAACCAGAGACTGCCAACAAATTCATAGATCTCTTTAGATTAGAATCCCTCGTGGAGGCATGAGAATCTCTACATTTATTAAATATAATTTCCAGAGTTGCATTCATCCATATTGTCTATTTCTTGTGGCTGTAGTAACGGCATCGCTTCAACATCGCCTATTACATACAATGTGCAGGATACTTTTCATAGATTTGAACATGGTTAGAAAATATAAATCCAATTAGACCTGATTATACAGATGTAACTCAAGGAATTTGCACATAACAACTGAGGAACAACCTTTCCTATGGATTTTCCCCCAATTAATTGATCATGCAGTAGCACAAGTTAGTCAAAAGGGGGCTTGGAAGCAGCCACATTATGTCCCCGTTTAGAGAAGGCCGGATATTATGTTACGATATATATACTAGTATACGATAATTAAGGAAAATGTAGAGGGCCGGACAGTTCATTGGTTTTGGTGACCAACAAACATTTATTGCTGGTGATTTTGGTCGTGGGTTCCATTTCAACAAGGGTCTAAGATTGTAAAAATTGTCTGAGCTGGATTATGTTCAGTCTCAGAGAGTGGTATCCCAAAAAATGTGCTATCTAAGTAAATTAAGTCACATGGGTACAGTCTCCTATTTACGTACAAATTACGGTTAAATGCGTGTGTTCAATTATGTGTCACTATTACTTAAAGTGGGGCATATTAAGTATTTTACATTCCGTTCTATTTATATATGCTTCTGGCGTTTAAACTTTGCCGCAACAGATGATTAAATTCGTTTCCCAGCGTGAGCTCATTTTATTTGTGGGACGTAATATACCAACTATATATGTATTGTAACCTAACTGACGAATACTGGACGCGATATCATAGGCCTATCAGAATCTACTATATGACTCAGAAAAAAATAAGGTCAAAATTAAGATGTATTTATTTAAGTCTTAATTCATTGGATCACACTGTGACATTTCCGAATAGCTATACAAACATTTTATTGTGATGTCAAACCAATAAATTTGACTAAAGGTAAAAAAAACCCCTTAATATCTGACATAATAATTTAATGTAAAAAAATTCAATTTATTTCACTAATGATCAGCATACACATAAAATTAATTTACCATAACATATGACAGTTTAAGTCAATAATCACATCACGGAACTGTCTCTCATGATACCAAACTCCAGCCCGGAAGTCTGTAAACGACTCACCCTCAGCCTCGACTGATATAGCGGTACAAATTTAAAGACGCAATAAATTAAATTTTGTCATTGACATTATTTAATAACGGTTGATAGTAGGGGTTTATTGATGTCACGTCAGACTTACGGTCACGTCACACAATGAACGACATTTCAGACTAAATTATAAAGAACTTCCCTCGTCGCATGTCTGGCAAATAAACATTAAAAAAGCTGTAATTATCTGGATGATCTTAATTTTGACACATAGGATATTGTGTTAAATTTTATAGGTGTATGACTATACAAATATGTTTCTTGGAAACCAACCTATATGATTTGGAGTTGTAGTCATCAGACGGAGCTTAAATAAGACGAAACTACGCTTGTCACTTGGAATGAATAATGTTTTCTCCAAGGACGGTACTAGCGAGATGTAATGTCGGCCAACACGCTTCGATTTCTCGCCCTTAGACATAACGACGGCGCAGTTCTTATCCCAAAGGGAGTATCTCTCAGTAAAAACAAAGGCTTGCTGCCGTGGATCGAATGACAGATGATAGAGCAGTTGGCTGGAGTTTCCCCAACAACGTATCGATCAAAAACACCACGGACTTCAATAGAGTGATGTTAAGGAAATGTTCAGGAATTCATCGACCAATCTTAACTCTCAGTGCGCATCAACAAAACTCGATTTTTTTATATAAAAAAAATTTAGCTATAGATTAATGTATGGAAATAATTTGTGTAGCTTCCAATACATAATTACAGACGAATCGGGATATAGCTTTAAACAATTTGGTAATATAACGTCTCCTTAAGCACGCAACTATCCGTGGAGTTATGTCAACAACAGAATGTGATATAAAACGCTTCACTGGGAAGAATTATGCTCTCTCGATGGACAGAATTGATGAGTTGAAAGATCATTCTGAGCTCTTTCTCAAGTTTCTCAACGTACGGCGACGCTGGTACTTCTCATTCCATAGGAAAGATCGCAGCAGGGAGAGTTTCCTACAACAAAAGAACTATCGATCGCAAATGACAGATCAATTGAGTGATGTATAGGAAGAACTCGGCAATACAAGTCTCAGTCAAAAGGGAACAGAAAAATAATTAACGTTCTCGAAAGAAATAAATTAAGGTTTATCGATCGGTATGTTAGGGCTAAGAGAGTTTTTTATACAAAAAAATCGAAACGTTATTAAACAACAACGGTTAATTTCGAATACAAGATACACAAAACCAACAATCTTTAAAACTATAGATTTCGTGTAACTAATGTAAACAATACAGGGGATCTGTGAACATCAACTGGTAAAATAAATGCAGGCTGCTGGGCCTTGACTGGCTACCGATGAGGCGAATGAAGAGAGTTTCCTTAGCAACTCATCGCATCGATCAAACTTGAAAGGGTTGCAATCTTGCTTGAACAGGAAATGTCCAGGAACACACGAACATGACAAATTCCACCTTAATGATTTGCATAATTAATGCGACTTCAACCATAGGGCAAAACACTTAAGTATTGACTGCACGTATGTGGTAAGAAAAATATAATAAGAAATCAAACATGTCCAAATTAACATTCTTTAGCTCTGTCCATTTTTCTCTTTTAGGTGTATGTAGAATCCATCTGACATTCGGTAAGATAAGAAAACAAACTGAGATAATAATTATGCCTATTCTGATTATTTTAAACACCTTTTATATTTTTTTCAAATATCGAATGGTTTAATGCTCATCAAAAGAAACAATTAACTGCACTTTTTTCTCTTACAATTTGAGTCATGTAATCAGAACTACTATCTTCTATTAGATATTCCTCACTTTAACCAGCTTGCCAGGCCAACAAACGACAGATATACAGTCACTTGAAATCTCCCTCACCGAGCAAACACCAGGAATACCCTCTGAATAATACAGCGATACAAAGAAGAAATTGGTCAACAAAGGCAACAATACAGTAATTACACAGCTTCGGGTTTTCCAAAAAGCTCTAGAGATAATTGAATTGTTTTTGTCTCAGTAACGATTTTCAGTCCAGCTCCTTCCATGATAGCTGGTTTACAACGAGGATCAATTGAAGCTATGTCCAATAATCCACGCTAATAGAGCGACGAAGAACACAGAGAATCGAATCGAGTCAAAACCCACAGCGAAGACTTGAGAGTCGAGATGGAATCTAAATTGGCACCCTGGTTAGACGCTTTGATAACCCGTATAATTAAATGACTGCTCAACTCGTGTCTGTTCATATCAGAGAACCTCATTTTAACGATAAAACTGTATATGTCTATTAAAAATCAATACAACCCTGATCATTAAAAATAATAAGTTCTTTTATTTATTTAAATTTATTTTTGTAGCTTGATTTATTTATTTTTCTATAATCAATCATTTAATCGGTACCAAGACATTTACAATGATACACTATATGTTTGAAACATTTTCCATTATAATTCATTCCACTAACTTATAACTTAAAATATAATGCTTACAATATAACTCGGACAGATTGATAATCGTATATATAGCCATTATTTTCCATACCGGGATGGTATATATCCCCTCAAATGATGCTAGTCACTTATCCATGATTGGAAAGCCTTAACAGTCAAGTAATTTTGCCACATGCTAAATACCTCGAAAAGCATCAATTTAGTCTCATTACCAATTTCTAGTAATTCGATCTAAATTGTACAGTTTAGAAATGGCCAAATTGTATGGCGAAAACAAGATGACAGCAATAACATTCTTCACAGCTTCCCAGCATTGCTCTTTTTTCTAGAAAAGGTATTGAGGTAATTGAATTGCTTTTGTCTCTGTAACGATTTCCAGCTCTGCTTCATCTTCCACAGCTGGCTGTAAAACGAGGAATGGTTCAATATATGTCCAATAATCTACGTTAACAGACAGACGAAGAACGGAGAGAATGAACAGTCAAACACACAGTGAAGATCTGAGAGTCGAGATGGAATCTAAATACGCACCCTGGTTTGACGTCTTGATAGAGTGTGTAATTAAATCTCTACTTAACTCAGTTCTGTTCGGAGCAAGTCGATTCTCTTATCGGAATGATGTAGCATAGATATATAGAGTAGAGAGTAAATGAACACGTGCAACTTCTTAATTTTTTTTTCTGAATATGAATTTTGCATGAAATTTCCAGTTATTTTAATTTATTGTAATGCTCTGATGTGTAAGATGTTTGTATATACACATACCATATTTGCTTCTTTACGGTTCCATTCTGCACTAACAGATAATACTGCCAAGCACCATCTGTTGTGGATAATGGATAGATAGTTTTAGAATCTCCCTACCATGCACCGCTTTAACCATCTTCATCCAATATCTACCTGGCAAAGTACTCAGAAGTTCCTACTTCGCTGAAGCGCCTAATGACAGGCAGAAATCTTCTTGGTAAAGATTAATCTGCACAAACCAGATTTTAATCGGTACCATGTGCGATTTTACGCCATCCGTTATAACGCCAGATGGTAAGTTACATTGTCATGTATACACGTACAAAATCCCGTGAAGCCTGCCAGAGGTATCGTACACACCAACAGCTTGATTCTTTCTTGTCTGCCTGCGTATCTAACATTAATTATACATTTTTCCCTACATGAGCCACGTGTACCTTGTCAGACAAAATAGATACAGTCTAGGAATCGAGGGGTTCTAGCACGCAGAATGCATCTTATTTCCTTTCGATCTTGCAGCTTTGTCCTGCAACTATTCGAGGTCTACCTATCATCCTTAGAAAATAAAACAGTTTCATATTGCCTAAACGAATATGTAAGAAGGGGCTGGTCAAATGTAGCGGCTCGATTTAATCACGTGTGTACATTTATCTTCACAATTTTCTTATGCAATAGACATTAAAACTTGAAAGAGTCAATGAATTCACAGAAAATTAAAAGAGCCCAAAATAAGTAATTTAGTATCATTTCCAAATTCTAAAAATTCTCTCTAATTTACCGCTAAGGACGCATTTGAAAATCGATATAATTAAATCACTAGTAAATTTTGTTCGGAGCAAGATGATTTTTCTATGGTTGCGGGTTGCGTAGAAGGTACAAATAGGTTTTACAGGTTGGAATTGATTTCCGAAAAGTTTTGCGAAACTTTTTCTGATTAGGAATTTTGCCGGAATTTGAGATGTTCGTATATGCATGGGACAGGTTGCGGCTTTACGGTTTCGCCCTACAAACATCTTAATATCAGACATAAGCTTACACTACTGTCAAACACCATCTGGTGTACTTATCGGGTAGGTAGATTTGGTGCCTCCGTACCAGGCACCGATTTACCCATCTTCATCTGGCAACACACTCAGGAAATCTCGAATAAGAAAAAATGTATGTCTTCAAGATAAAACGGTAGATGTCAGATTTTAACCGCGTGATTTTAGGCCATCGCCAATTCCGTTATGACTTCGGATAGTAGGGGCCTATTGTTACGTTCTAGTGTATATGCAGGTCATTAGAGGACGAATGCTGGCAACAATATCATACAAAACAACAGCTTGAATTGTCTTGTTCGGTGGTGTATCTAACAAATAATTATACAGTCATGCGCATCTTGTCAGATGGATAAAATAGATGTAGTCCAGAGCTAGAATCGGACTAACTTGACAAAGTCATATATATACAGTACTTTTGTTTCCCTCCCGAACCATTGTCCTTCATCTTTACCAGTATGTTATACAACTATAGAAAAGGCAATCCTCCTTTTGTTGAGTGAAAAGTAGAAAAAAGTTACTCAAACTAAATGAAGTGTGTCTGGTCAAAATTTTAACAGTTCGTAAAGACGTCACTTTACAGTTAAGTTTGGAGAAGTGTTCGTTAATTTTTTTCGTCATTGTTCACTGTTGGAAAACGGTAAATGGATTCAAAATTGCCTCACCAGTCAGGCGCAGGTAATAGACATTGACACACAAAAAGCCTTTTAGAAGTCCAAATAACAAGTAGTTGCTAATAACAGACAAATCCATTATTTAAGCGGATAACATGTATATGTGTTATGAGTTCGGGATATGTGTACAGGTTATCAGTTACAACTTGAGATCTACAATCAGTTGACAACACTGAAGTTTTTAGGCTGATGATTTTTAGAACATGAGTTGCTTCATAGGTTTTTCATTATTCTACACCTCTCTGTCAGAGTGGGTCTTGAAATATGTTAGGAACATGAATCTTATCTTAAAATATAATACCACATATCAAAGAAAATAGCCATGAATTCCGTTTGTTTCGCACGAAGTAGTCCAGTTCAAGATTTACGGTGTGCGTGCAAATTAGTATCATCTAGACGCCATTCGGTCGTGTTAGCGAGAAATGTTCTGGGTTTTATGGTCTGTTTGTTTTAGAGGCAGCGCGGTAATTCAGCGCAAGACGTCCATATTACTCATTCCTTTTGGCACGACTCCGTCAAGAGAACGAACTCGTCTGGTAGTCGGCTTCATCGATTCACCAAGCTCTCCAGAGAGAATTGATTACTTTGTTCCACTCGCTGTCGTTCAATACAAATAAAATTAGCTTGGTACCGGTGATTTCAGTTGTTGCAGCAAGGGCAGAACTCGTCAGGAAATGGCAGACGGGAAGAGTCATGGGAATTTGGTTCAATAGACAAGCAGTGAACAGAGGTATAGAACACATGTATAATACGTACATAGGCTTTCCTTACAGTATGTAGTTATACATACAAGTTTCGAGAAGCAGGAATATTATACGCCTTTATACCAACGGGAATTCCCTGTTCGCATAATACAAACGTTTATTACACCAAACACGTGTCTACATTGAGTTTCAGGATTAGAACCCTAGCTCGTAATTGGCATCAATGAGAAGCAGATATATTGACGCAAGTGAATTTAAAAAAAAAACAGTAACATAAGTATTACCTACATTTTTAGGTATATACTAACACAAGCAAACTTTCACCTTACATAATATTGCACAAGCAGTCACAGGGGAGCCACAGTAACATGTTTTCCTCCATATAACTACTATTACACCGTTCTACGTTTGACAGTTAGTTTAAATACAATTGTGGGGTTCATAATAAGGCAACACATCTACCAGGCCTCATGTGCAATTTTATGTCCTCAATACATATGGAAGCTTTCACCCATAAAAATGTGTTATTTGCGTGTTTCTCGATTGGCAATTGTCGTCTAACTCGTTTCTTGCATATTTTATCCTTATCCTATATAATGAAAGATGTCTGATGTACTAAAAATACATACAGACTCCATAAACATTATAACAGAAGCCGATGTTCAGCCTTTGCCCATAATCCTATATAAGACGGATGAAATTTAATTAAATTTCGCAGCAAACTGCTTTGAGACTTCGAGTTATTAGAATTACATGTCATATATATCGATCGAATATGTAGACATCGTACATGGATTCTCTTGTTTTCTGACGTTTATCCAAAAGGTCAGTTCTTATCTAACGGGTTTAAGTTCTCTCTCGGGGAAGCCTTGTAACGTTGGCACTACAAGATTAAAGAGATACAATTTGTCCTATTTAATAGAAATACAAAGATTGCAAAGGTCTTGATTTTGCTGAACTATTTATCAAGACTGCCCGTATTGAATCAGTTGCGTGGTTTGTTCAAATCTTCTGGGCAAGTAAAAGCTTAGATTTTCACCTTTTTGTCTTATTATGGTGCAGGGATTATGTCTGGTGTTTTGTAGTTAGGTGCTTAGCCCAAAATATGACACCTTTAAATTCAGACAAAGGGCGTCTCAACAGCTTTTCACATTTTTACTCAAGTCAAAAACTTTGATGCAAAATCTGCCCAAATTTTATTTTTGAAATTCTGTTTAAATAAAATTGATGTTTAAAACGACGCGATTGAGAAGAATTTGGTGTCAAGGTATTTAGGACCAACTTATTGGTTCCGTTGATCGGGTCTAGAGGAAGCAGTTTCTATAGCGTGCAGCGGTCGATTCAACGTATATCTGTAGTGAATAAACTTCAGCAAATCGGCACGTATCACAAGGTTAAAATCGAAGAGAAAGGGTGGGACTATAAGTGTAGAAGGCTATGGAGAGAATACTTTTCTCACGCATGTGTTACGTAGATTCAGACGCACAGTACAACTCAAGCGAGCTGTGTTAAGTCGAAGAAAATGCGTAATGTGGATATGAATAGATTCAAATAAAGGAAATGTAAGTGTAACAGGAAATGAGAATTTATAAACGATTACAGGTATAACCCTGTCCAGGTGTGGTTTGTATCTTCAGCATTTTGCAATCTTTTTGATATGGTACTGAAGAGTTGTACCGGTAACCAATTTTTTTTTGATTGTTTTTTACATTCATGGGGGGTGTGTTTGGGGGGGGGTGTCGTGTTTAGTTTTGTTCTCTGAGATAAGG
>JAVFBZ010190677.1:0-14559 GCA_032466195.1 Katharina tunicata
AACCCGTGTAATCAGCCTGGGACAGATTCTATATCCTCTGGGGATTAACTTCAATTATAGAACTCGTCTTAGATCATACGCTGTCAACAAAGTCATGTCCCAATACAGACAATACGCCACACTTTATCCTCTAAACAGACTAGATAGTATTGGTGTACTTTATATTACATACATTGACATTGGAATCACGTAGACCAAGACGATTCCAAGGAACTGCATTATTAATGCTTGCTTACATTAGGTTAAAGTCTTCGCTTAATATACTCGGAGCGAAAAATGTATGTAGACCTATTATTCTACTAATAAGTAAAACTAACTATCTACCTACTTATTGATAATAACATTTGATGATAACCGATATAATAGAATGCCATTTTGCAATCATACAAATTATTGAATAGTCCAAATATAAACAATGCCTTTTACAAGTTTTAATCTTACATGCGACTGAGTCCATGTTGCTTGGCTGAAACACATGTGTTAAGCTCTTTGAGAACATTTTTTGTTTCTAAAACAAAGATCTTAGATGACTGACGGCAGAACATCAGAAACACTTGTTCGTTTGTCAACGTGATCAAAAAGTTGCAAATCCTTCATGAAAATTATCGATTTGTTAAGTACTGTTTTATATTTAAATGTATACGCTGTAAATACACAGAATGTGTGCCCAACAGTACATGACACATATATTCGGAAAGACATTAACACATCTGTCACAAACAAGGCACCTGCAAGGCACCTGGAAGAAACCTGTTATATTGCTGATATAATTATTGGTAAAGATGTACAAAAAAGGAACATTCGATATTTGAGGAAGATCTGCGATACTTTCTGATCTACAGCAAAGAATGACTTCAATGGTTGAATGAGCTGAAACTCTTGTCGCAAAACCCCTATAGATTTGGGAGTTAATTGTATTCAACCATTGTCGACTATAAATTGTACAATGTTCTGGAGGGTATTACCGAAACTCCATCCAGACAATCTGATAGAAAAGGCTTAGATTCCAGATAAATCTTGTGCTGTCTTACTGCACAAAAATCAATAAAACGTGGGTTGTAGTGGGTGGGGATGTGACCCAGCACTGTGTCTTCACTAAGGTTATACCTGGAGAGTAAACCAGTGTAACAATACATCGGCGTTGACAAGTTAAACTTTAATGGAAAATAAAAAGATAATTGAGGCATTAGTGAACATTAGTCTATAAAAATTTATAAGAAAGTGCGATAGCCTTTGATTTCTTCCTCGCCCGGCACCATGCATGTGAAGTACTTTGTAAATACGGAAATACGAATCAGGCTAGCAAGACATGACGGTAAGTGCAAGTTTACTCTCACCCATGTTATGCGCAAACCTACGTAATGGTTGGTAGTGGGGAACCGGGGAAAGAGAACACCGTACAACGCTGAATTATTTAATAAATCTAAATGACCACAAAACATCCAGTCTCCCTAATACCGGTTCGAGCCACCTGTAATAAAAGTTGTAAGACGTGAGAACTCCAACCATGCGCACTGTTTTGATTGAAGAATCCCGTAAGCAAAGGCCACATAGGAACTTAATTGACCTGGA
The DNA here is from genome assembly GCA_032466195.1 of Katharina tunicata. NCBI lineage: Eukaryota > Metazoa > Mollusca > Polyplacophora > Chitonida > Mopaliidae > Katharina > Katharina tunicata. The sequence continues at coordinate 1,573 of JAVFBZ010190677.1, forward strand.
TTCCGACATACTGGTTTGGTAAATTATTATTTGATAGCAAGGAATTTAAACGCTATGCTATGTCGTTAAAGGTAAAATAATGCAGTATTAAATATCAAATTGAATCAAGTTAAACACGACTTCATGAGTTGCATAGATTTTATTCCTTAAATTTCGTTCCAAACAAGCCCTCTGAAACAACAAACTGAATAATCTGTGCTTTTATCGAACGGGCAACCTTAAAATTTTTTCCCCCCCCCCCCCCCCTCAGAAGAGGAGTCATCTTTGACCAATTCAGAAATGAAAAAGTACTAGAAAAAATATATTTTATTTGTTATTGAGGCGCTCTGGTGGGACGTAGATCTGTAAGAGTCCATTTATTTAAGAGGTGTATGAATGATAGAATATTCCCGTGGACAGTACACTGACTCAACACAATCCGTGTTATCAGTCTGGGCCAGATTCAATATCCTCTGGGGAATAACTTCAATCTTAGAACTCTTCTTTGGACATATTGTCCGGCCTACGTGATTCCAATGTCAATGTCTGTAAAATAAAGGAAACCAATATCATCCAGTCTGTTTAGGGGATGAAGTGTGGCGTATGAAGTGTGTACTGGGACATCACCCTGTTAACAACGTGGAATATATATTGCCTTTCTACACATGCATTATAAACACATAATGCCAGAATATTAAACATCTGAGAGTAAGAAAGGATGCAGCTGGGCCAATCGCTAGAGCACTCGGTTGTAGAAGGCCAAGCTCAGTGATATGGATAAGCAGAAGCTTGATAATCCGTAATTCAAAGGACAATCAACAGCGGGTTGTAGTTTATAAACCAACCTCAGCAAAAAACTCTTGTACATAGGTTCCGAGGCGTATAGACTAAATCCTATAAATGGGATTAGAAGAAGGCGATTCGTGTGTTATAAGGATTCATTGATTGCTTCGGGCATATATCTACCTGGAATACAAAGGATTTCAATCAATTCTGTTGCCGAGACATAAATCACCTGAGAGATCCAATCGGACAAGGTTAATAAACAGTTGATTGGGTAAAATGTATGTGAATGGAATCCGTAATCTAATTCCATGTGGCCAATGGCTGGCGCCTATCATTTATTTAACACAATCGTCTTGGTTTTCGCTGCAGTCCAGTATTTTCTGTCAGCAATAACGGGCAAAAACACAGCGTTTTTAGAATCCGAGGGAATGTGTGCGAGAAATATTGCCTAATTACCAACTGAAATAACGCGGAGCGAATATAATAATTATTTATGACGTTTAAGCTTTTAAACCCATGTGACATAAAGTATTACATAAGATGCTATTGGACCGAATGTTTTTACCCTATAGGAGAACAACACCTAATACGTGCAGTAGATATACTAAAAACACATTCAACTTCTATGTAAAAATAACGAGAAGGAACCTCTTGGCGAGGAGTTGATGGTTGTGTCAACAGGAGTTGTTTTGTCAACCCCATTTCGACGAGACGTACTATTCGCCGTGTTTACTAGACTGTCAAAGGCGGCTGTCGGTTATGCTAATCTTCGGTCTCAGAATTTTCTCTGCGGTTATTTTACCCATAGGATTGGTTACGATGGAGCCATTTAGAGTAAAATGTATACCGAAACGCGTTACAGTTTACACAAAATTTGTTTCATTTCTGACAGTGAACCTTGTATTGCAAAAGTACTATTTGCATTTACATTTGTGTATTTAATTTGAATATAAAGGTAAAGAATTGAAGACGATCAATATGATCATTTTGTATTAGATATTGCCAGTTGGATATATTCTTCCTGGCATCTGAACGTGAATCATCGAATCTTTAGGTTGATGTTTGACTGTCAATTTTTGTACCCCTGTTTTAAAAAAATTGACGAAGGTGTACCAAAAACACCTGTCGATACCACTAGAAGATCTGCAGTACTTTCTGATTTATAATACAGATGGACCTTAATTGTTGACCAAGTTGAAAATCTATTTGTCTTTTCTTGACAAAACCCCTGTAGATTCGGGTGATGTATTTTACCTCTGTCCATTGTAAATTGAGAAATGTTCTGGAAAACATTACCTATACTGTATCCTGGCATTCTAATAGAACAACTCTCATGGGATATCGCTTAGATTCTTGATAAATCTTCTGCCTAATTCTCACTGCACACATAATCAATGCCAGGGAAGTTGTAAAGGGGATATTACGCAACACTGTATTTCAATATGGTTATACCTGAGAGAATAACCAGCGTCACAACACCTTGGATTCGACAAGCTAACCATTTATGATGGGGATATAGTTTACATAGATGTAAATCTTTTAAACTTAGTAAAAAAAAAAGACCAGAAAAATATGCGCACAAGAGCATTTGTACTGTCACCAAATGTATGCGTGGACCATGATTAAGGAGTGGTAGTGGACAACCGGTAAATCAGAACCCAGTATAACGCTGAGAGATTCTATCAAATATAAATGAACAGAAATCGACAGAATAAGTCTGATTTATTCCAGTTGTAGCCACCTGCAATGAAGCAGTTAGACGTGAAAACACCTTACAATGATGGACACCGGGTTTTGGTTGAAGACTGACGTAAGCAAAGACCACATAGGAACTTATTTGACCTGAATTCCGACATAACGGTTTGCTAAATTATTATTTGATAGCAATGAACATCGATTCCATTTTAAACGCTATGCTGTTAAAGGTAAATTAATGCAGTATTAAATATCAGATCAAATCAAGTTAAACACGACTTCATGAGTTGTGTAAATTTTATTCCTGAGATTTCGTTCCAAACAAGCCCTCTAAAACAACATACTGAATAATCTGTGCTTTTATTATTCATCTCTGCCACCCAAAAAGAGGAGTCACCTTTGACAATTTCAGAAATGAAAAAGAAAGAGATAAGTTATATTTGTTTGTTATTGAGGGGCTCTGGTGGGACGTAGATCTGTAATTTAAGAAGCGTGCAAAATAGTAGTATATTTCTGTGGACATTACACTGACTCACTGTTAACATAACCCAGTTATCAGTCTGGGCCAGATTCTATATCCTCTAGGGATTAACTTCAATTATAGAACTCGTCTTAGAACATGTTGTTTGGTCTACGTGATTCCAATGTCAATGTATGTAATATATAGTAAACCAATACTATCTAGTCTGTCTAGAGGATGAAGTATAAAGTCTGTATTGGGACACCACCTTGTTGACAGCGTGGAATATATCTCGCCTTTCTACAGATTATAAATACATATTCCCAGACTATGAAACGTCCGAGAGTTAGACAAGATACATATCTAGACCAATCGCTATCGCGCTTGCGTTGTCGAGTACATCCTATAAAAGAAGTTATTTAAGTGGACAACGCAAAACTGGAATTTAAGTAGTTGGGATTCTCCGCTTTATCTCGAGAATGCTGAAGTTCAATTTATTTCAAATTAAATCTGATACATGTACAAGCTATACTCATTGAGTACAATATATCAGCTATCGTGGAGCCAAGATTTGGAAAATGGAAAAAAATATATGGCTTGATAATCCGTCATAAAGGGCAATCAACATCGGTTGTAATTTAATTCGAAGGTGATGAATCCTCAGTTGTTGGGATTCAGTGGTTGAACCATGGATACATGCGCCTGGAAAAGGGGATTTCAAGCAATTCAGTCGCCAACACATAAATCACCTGAATGAACCAAACAAACAAAGTTAACGAACGGTTGTTTAAGTGTGATTTATATGAAGGTAATCTGCAATCTAATTTAATGTGACCACTGGCTTGTGCCTTTCAATTATTTTACGCACTCGTCTTGGTTTTCGTGATAGTCCAATATTGCCCGTCCAATATTGCCCGTCGATATGCAAGGGCAGAAAAAAACAGCATTGTTAGAAAGGGTTGTCTTTACGATGGTACTGAGCCCCATAAACTAATCCTCTAAAAAGGATTGTTGCAATCCCTGAGAGATTGCGTGCATTGAATATTTCCTAATGACTACGTGAAATAACATGGAGCGAATCTAATATATATAAGTTTAACTGTCTAAATCCAGGTCACATGAGAGCATTACAAAAGGTGCTATTGGTCCGAATGGTCTGCAATAGCGTTTGCACTCGGTCCGCATTAGGTGTTTTTACCTTACAAAAGAACAACACCTTATACTTACAATATATATATTCCTTCGGCGATTCGGCTGGCACGCCGTCATAAAAGTGAAATAACCTTCAGTACGGCATAAAACCCCAATCAAAAAAACAAACCTGTTGCTTACAAATTGTCAGATTTGCTTTTACACTGCTATTTGAAATGTGTATGAGTGTTGGGTTATCATACGAAGAAGACAGAATTCGTCAGGTAATTGATAAAGGAAGAGGTTGGTAATACCAACGATGACAAAAATGTTCTTTAAATGTCTCACATTGACCATTTCCAAACTTTTTCAAACATTTCAAACATTTCCTGCGAATAGAGCATCATTTGGCACAATCTGTAGATAATATCGGATTTGTAGAACTGTATCTACTAACTTGGGTTGTCGATTAGGCATGTCTGACACAACTTGTTCTTTCAGTTCTCTCTCCGAATATTATGTTGAAGTGTATTCAGGAATCGTCACGCTTGCTAGGTCACTAAACGGAGGTTATCCATAGTAGATTGTAACCCGGCTCAGAATGTGACGACTTGTACGGCACTGTAGTATTTTTATGTCTACGTGCCGAACCAGTGGATACGCTTTTCCTCTATAATAGTAATTTTACATGGTACATTTATACGTCAGGACACACAACACAAAATAACAAGACTTACGGTGTACAATGTAGTTTAACCACTGCATTCCACAGTCTAAATTGTAATTCTGTACAAAACCGATGAGATTGTCTGAGGTTAGTCCACCTGGGATTATGCAGGCTTATCAGACATGTTGTTATCTGGATTTAGTAGAAACTCCTTGTATTAAATCAGTTTCTCGCTGATCACTTTTCCACACACACTATTCCCGGGGGAATACCTTAGCACTTTTACAGTTAGATTAAATTGCGTTTCCAGGGATAGAATGCTGGAGGCTACCTATTTAGCGCAGCACTCATTCACCCTCTAACTTACATTGCAAAGGCTTAGTATGGGTTAACAGGGATTACATGTATTATCATTCATATGTCCCATTTCAACTCTTGACAAAAAATTCATCAAACAGAAGCCACCCCAAAAAGACCACAACGCAGAAGTTGGTGCCAAATATTGAGCATGTAGTGTTAGTTGTTGAACGTCACGAAATACTCATCATTGGGTTTAAACTTTGATGCCTCAATACAACTTAAATTATTAGATAGCACTGTTTGATTATTCCACGAATGCGTTTCAAAGTTGAGAATGGTCGATATTATCGATTGTTCAACAATATTTTATATTATTTTATTGAAAACGTGTGATTTCCGTTTTGGAAATGGCCATACACTAACACACAAATCTTAAATCGAAGGGGACGAAAGTTACCGGAGATAGAAGATTTTGAACAAAAATGGATCCGTCTGGTGCGTGAAGGATGATGCACAAGGTGCGAACCACAGAGTACTGTTGCATTTTGGATCACAGAATATTTCCGTCGTAAAAGTGAGAGTTTCCAACTTGTTTATTGTTCAAACATCCCCTAAACTATATATTAACTTTGGGACCAAATTTTATCAGCATATCCTTGATGCACAAGTGCTCATAAAAATACCACAGAGCGTCATAAACACAAGATCGGCTTTACAACTTTATAGAAGCTTGGCAGATATTCTCAGTACAAATGTACGATACGAGATCTTGCGTAGCATTTTGAAAGAAAACTCCGCTGCTTAAGGTCTCATGACGTCACAACATAGGTGTAACACCCTTATAAAAGCTCTGGCGCATTTGCATTCAATAACCAATCGTCATCTTGTACGGACTAATTATTTTTTTCAGAAATGAAATAAGCTTAGCCTGGTTGATCACTATCGATGTGACTCTAGCCAGTGTCCATTGACCTTTGGCTTGGCGAATTGATAACTTTTCATGGCAATGCTAATAGCTTATGGCATTAAAAGAAAGACACACAGAAAGTGCCAGCTACCGCTCTGTTTTCGTTTTAATAGGATCTACACTAAATTACACCCTGTCACTTGGTAAAACAAAAAGCCCTTGTAGAATATTCGAGAAAGATTTTCGGGAACGACGATCCGTTGGTTTGTTGTCGTAACTTAAATATGCCCTTTTTTGGCCGTCAGTGACATATGGATGTTCTCAAATCCCAAACACGAAATTTAATATAGATTAAAGTTTCACATTTCTTTCCGCATTGTCATGGTGTGGGGCCCTATCCAATAGGTGTATATTGGTCCAAGCATAACACTTACAATACCATTAACATACAACGTGCATGGATAATTCACTGGTCCGACCGTCCGTGATATAAACTGAAAATGATATATTACTGCTCGATAATCGTTGAGGACAACGTGTCACAAACTCTGCACTGGCGGAACAAGAAACCTGACAAAGTCCAAGATAAGGGCAAGATGGATGGAGGGAAAGATCCGAAGGCGTATCAAAAAGAAACTGCGTCAGCAAATACAGTTAATGAAGAGGGACTGTAGAAAAATCTCCTAATGTTTATCATACTTATAAACGCGGATGTATACGTATAATTACAATTTAGAATATTTTCTCTTTTCTCCCCAATGACTGATTTTAAAACTCTTCCATTTAAATAGGGTCAGATCTTACAATGTAAATCTCTGATCAGATTACGAACGACACTTCAATAAATCTGTTATAGTTTGTAATAAGTTTTGCAGTTTGTTTAATCTTCTGGTATTAACGTAATGTCCACTGTGATCCTTAGATTCTACACCACTGTCACTTTTCTTCCGCCAGTTAAAATATCTTCTGGTATATAGAACTGGAGTAAAAAGATCAAATAAATGTTTGGATAGTATCAAAGTATTACCTTTTAGTTTGTTAGTTTTGTTTCGACATCGTTTCTATTGTAAAAAAGATAAGATATGAAAATGTTGTCTGCACTGCTATTGTGTTCCCAGGTTGAATTCTTTAAGATCAAATTTATCTGACTTGCTGTTTTATAAAATGTCGCATTTATTTTATTAATTTGATTTGCGTTTAACATCGTGCTCGAGGGTATTTCACTTATATGGCGACATTCCGGTGCATGGTCGACAGACATAACAGTCAGCGTAAACTTGTATAACCTTAGTTGGAGTACATGTAGTTAGTTCTCGGTTTGCAAAGAACATTAACCTACCTGTTCCAAAGGTAAATGTTGTCGTTTCACCGGAAGACAAGTTTTATTGGAGAGCCTGTGCATGCCAGTATTTTCCCAGATAATAGTTAGCAAGTGGAACTCTTAAGTTAAACTACAGTTGTGTTTGAATCGTCATTGTCGCTATCATCCTGAATCCAGGTAGACAGGAAAAAATTGAGAAGTGGTAGAATTTAAACAATTTTTGGAATAAAAAGATAATGCATATGAAAGCCATCATCAACGTAAACTATGTTGAATGGCCCAAGGATGGGTCAGCGCGTGTCCCCCGTATACATTTAACACTATAGTATAGCTTATGATTGTTCTCATAAGTATCTCTATTTAACGGATATGTATATGCACAAAATCAAATCTAGACATAAAAACGAAATGATTAGACATAAACTATATTGCACAAAACATGGTTAAATAAACTCGCTATTTGTGAAGGTGTTACAACTGGAACATTATATATAATCTCAATTTAAACATTTGCCTTGAACATACATTGTATGCGGACACGTACATGTGGAATAAAGCTGAGCGCCACCCCAATGTTTAGAGCATCACAATTTTACATTCTACTGTGGGCAAATTGTTGGAGGGGTATGAGCTAATTGTAAGCAATGTGTATTAATTTAGCAGTTTTCTACCAATGAAAATCTTAGTTTGAGGATTGAAAAGTAGCTTGTAAGCTACAAGTCAATATATCCTAAGCATAGTTTTGTCTTTGGTTATAACAATGTAAGGCGGGTGCATGCATGCTACCAACAATCAACCAATAACGTTGAGAAACATCCCCATACCGAATGGAATCTCGTTTAATTAGTTTCCTAATGCGAAATCTGAATAGTTTTAATACCATCGTATTTGAACAATTCAGAACGGTTGTTATAGCAGAAGGATATAAAAAAAACATAAGTAGAAGGACATACGCTTCTTGTCAAGATCTGCTCGTCTTCCTAGCCTGGGGAGATCCTACACATCATTGATAACTTGATGTTTTCGTTGAAGTCTGGCGATCACAGAATCATGAACACCAATTTGCCGATCACTGGCTGGCTTTACACTACAATCCAGGATTTATCATCCATCTTCTTCTTCACTGAATATTATTTGTGCCACGAGAAATAACAACACGTCCAAACAGAAAAGAGACATATAAATCAGCGAACTGCAGGCTGGATTTGGGCCTCCAGTAACATAACAGCATTGCACATGCAAATCTAGTGTAAGCTATGTATCAATGCATCTGGTGGCCATCGAAATGTGGTGTTTGGTCTTTGATTTAACTAACTTGAAGTCAGAATGCAACAAAATGTAGCATAGATTTGGTTAAAGGGTCTTTGTATCCGGTGGAGCTTAACTTTTTCCCCAGAGGGTCTGTAATCGACCCATCCACTACAGGTCGAACTCGGTAGGTGGTATAAACTAAAAAGTGTTCCTTTAGAAGAACGAAAATGTATGAAATGTAATATACTGGAAGATGAATTTCACTTTGTTCTTGTTTGCCCACTTTATGATGAACTCAGAAGGGAAGTTGTACCACGATATTTCTTTGTCAATCAAAACCGCGCAAAACTTTCAATATTATTTGTTATCAACATTTGTACAAAAAGCCTTATTGTTAAAGGATAACCTATTTTATGTAGATACACTTACATGAACATTTGATTTGAATTATATACTTGTTCAATCAACTCCATGGTAAACAACAATGGTCTTGTTGGGCTAGCAGCAGGGGACATTCAAAGTTAACACCTTGAAACGTGGTAAATGAAACAAAGTCTTGTTACAAATTGACACCGTGCTTGGCTGATAAATTCTAAATTTAGGCTAAAATGCCTTGTATTCTGAGCTTTATTAACTAGACAGTACACTTACAGCAAGGGCCATAGTGAATGGATCTTAAACACAATACGATTTGATCAAGGTATAGTTCTGGTGTGATGGATTTATTTAAGTAGCTTGCATATTGCAGAATATTTCTTCGGCTAAATTGGTTTTGAATTAACTTAATCCGTGTTATCAGTATGAATCAGAATCAGTTCACACCACAGATTTACCTTTATTGGAGAGTTTGTGCTTCTAGGAAATTGTCTGGGTCACGTGATACCTATTCATTTGGTCACGCCATTTTCTGTACAGTGAAATGATAACAGTGTCATCAAACCTACGATACTGCATAAGCGTGGGGTCGGACCCCTTGACACAGCACTGTGCTGACAACGTAAAACCTTCATTATCTGTCTACGCGTTGTCTGCGCATCACCTGGGACTTTAAATGTATTTATTTATTTGATTGGTATTACTTACTGGTATAATATTTTCCAAACACTTAAGCATATAACACATCATTTTGTATACTACATTGGAAAAGCATAGTAAATCGCTTTCACCTTTTTGAAAATTTAACAATAAGTGCATCGATTTGGTGTTCGTCTCGACCACGATTCAGTTGTCCACAACTTTACTTATTTATCCTTTTTATATTCATTCAGTGATATAAATTGGTTCATAGCTGGTTAGCTGTAATATGTGAATGGGTTGTGGGAAGGAAGAAACACATGGCCCCAGGCTGACAAACTTTGACCTCAAGCGAGTCTTGATTCATTGGCACTATCTGTCACACTCCTCTATACAGATGAACATAAGGCAAAAAAGCTACCTCAAACTTTTAGCGATTTAAACTGACATTGCATAGATCTACTTTATCGATACTTGTTGAGCACTATTTGTCATATCCATTTATACCGATGAACATCAGGCAAAAAAGCTACCTCAAAATTTTAGCAATTTAAACCGACATTGTATAGATCTACTTATCGATACTTGTTGAGGACGATCTATCGACTGAAGCGAAACAAGTAACAATGATATCCAATGTATTGTTAAAACGAGATTATTGAAAGGCGAAACCACCAGACACCAGGGTCGGCGGAAGAGGTGGGGCTGGAGCCCCCTCACTTTTTTGAGGGGTGGGGGCTGAGCCCCTCCACTTTTAAGCAGTACGAATGTTTTTGTACTGACACGTAGTTTCGTTTCGTTTGACAAATAAAGTTGGCAGTTCTTATACTACATCGTTTTCTTTGCATAAAATTGATTTCATTTAGACCCAATATACACTTTCAAAGAAGTAATTATGGATCTCAGGGGCAGGGCTGGTGCTGGATTGGAAATTATTGACCGTCAGACTATATACTGACAAGGAAGGAAGGCTATTATTTTTACCGCTAATAAAATAATCCACGATTATATAAATTTGCTGTGATATCTTAGTTGCTATGACTTCCAGAAATGAAGGTATTGTGGCGTCATAGCAACTAAGATATCGATATTTTTTGTCGTACGAGATTTCGTGAAAGTGGCCCCTGATGCGCTGTCCTCCAAGGGTTGATATGTAGAGTAGTTCGGGATAAAGCTTAATGCCCAACATTTTAACTAGGTTTACACATGAAATGTATAAGAAAACAAGAAAATAGGCTTCGATGACGGCGGATTAATTCATTCACCCGAAATCGCTCAGAACGCGTCTCCGACGATCTAGGACACCAGAGCTTCCAGCGGCCTCCGGATCCTCGCCTTTTTTGTCCTGGGATCGTAGCACCTCCACTCTTAATTTGCTTCCGCTGCCCCTGCCGGACACTATTGACATAGGTTGTCTGTTATGAGGCATTTCAGTATCACGACCGAACAACAAAAAACTGGTTTGATAGTATGCAGTGATTATTGCCTAATGGCAAAGTGATATAACAGCGAGAGAATGTACTTAAGGTAGACTCTATATGATTTAATAAAATGCTTTTAAATATTGTCTGGACTCCGACACCTTGTTTAGAAAAAGGTCACTCGCCAAAATATAACAGTTAACCTTATATTATTGTTAACGTTATATTGCAAACTCGGTTAACTTATATGTCAACATAACCTCGAAGGTGAGATTTATTTTAATAAACCTAAAACATGGAATGAAATCTTGATATGGTAGCTTGATGGTAATAAACGAAACTAATCACTAAATATTTGAGTTCGACCTGTCTATGTTACAGACCATATTCACATATATAACCTAGACCTCGTATAAATACATACGTTCATGCGTAATCAAAGTTTTGAAAAATTATATACCGATTACTTACAAAACTTACTTTTGCTAACCGAAGTCATGCATTTAAACGTTCAACAACATATTGATTCAACAGATTGATTCAACAGATTGATTTAACAGTAGATTTAACCTTAATCAATGGCTGTACTGTAGTACTGTATTCTGTTAAGGAGTCTAATGTCAGGCCAGTGACAGAAGAGGACTCAGACAAAGTTGTTAACAGTCACTACAAATCCAATAACATTCAATCTGAATGGACGTCTAATGGGGGACATGTTTTTATGTCTTGCCCACGTATTGACTGAATAGTTACAAAGTCTGCGTTACTAACTGCTATCGATTGTCATGTTGTCGATATGCCCCATGTATGGGCCTACTTCAAGCTTAAACATTAACCGCTTACAATAAAATTGGAATAAGGAGAGGGCATTTGAAGGTATTTTTATTTGGAAATGGTCCTCAAATCACTTCAAAGTAGATCCAGTCGTCAGCAGTTAATCGAATTCAGCTAAGAGAGACTTAGGATTGAAGATTTTTGTACATTAACGAAGACAACTATCTGGCTTCAGAATCCACAACCCGCTCTACAACAATAGCGATTCTTTCTAGGTTTTATCAGTTCCTCTTTCTCTTACATGGCTCCTTGAGACTGCTCCTGTATTCAAATATCCCGGGACTAAATGACAGACCGAGAGTCTCAAGGAATGTTTCTGTTAATCTATTCGGGATTGAGACCAAGTGAGATAATGAGTCTGTTCCTATTTAACAGGCACACTGACATAAGGCGGCACCGACTATGGGGTTGCATACCTATCTGTTCTACACACTATTTTTTAAAGAGTTTAATATGTTCTACAAACTCAAAATTATGGTACATGTACATCGTCAAAATTGCAGTAAAATACAGCCTTTTGCACATCAATGAAAATTTTGGGAAAATCTTACATTCATTAAATTGCTCGCTGTAACACTTGTAATTGTCGTTGGTAAAAAAAAGACTATTAAAGGCCCTTGAGCAATATGTGACCAGAAATTACACAAGTTGTGTTGTTTTGAACGATGTTCAGCATCAATATTAAGACATGCCGCTTGTATAATGCCCAGCGCTTTATATTCTATGCTGAACTCAGAGCCGTGGGTGTTCCGAACCCATCATTGGAAACCATTCTGATACCCAAAAAGTCAGCGACGGAAGTGTCCAGAATAGTGGCAAACTTTGTCTTCTCCTGCCGTAAATTCTAGTTGTTCGTTTGTATGTTAAGTAGGGAGCTATGAGTATTTTGAATTTATGTTTTTGTGAATTGTGTGCACTAAGATAGTCCATGTATACCTAACCAAAACGTTTTCTATGTGCCTCTATATAAGTAACCTATCAGTCTAATGTATGTGTTCGCCTTACTTTGTGACATGTACCTGTGTTAATTCTTGCATGTTAAGTGTTATGTAGTCTAAGCACCTCTAATGAGACAAACCTAGACATGGCGCACATTATTCGTTCGAATGGGGACACCAATAAACTAAACTATGTATGTATGTAATATTAAGACATCAGGATAAAACCAAAATCATCACGAAAATAGTTTAATTTTAATTCAACATACTTTTTAATCGTTAA
>JAVFBZ010190688.1:0-14558 GCA_032466195.1 Katharina tunicata
ACCTTGGATATAGGTCATGACACACCACCTAGTCATAAGGAACATTTGTGCAAAGTATAAGCTTCTTCAAAGTTTTTGTTTTAAAGTTATGGCCAGGACAAGGTTTTTAGTATAATGGACAATGATGACCTTGACCTTTACTCAATGACCTTGGCTATAGGTCATGACAACCCCCTAGTCATAAGGAACATTTGTGCACAGTATAAGCTTCTTCAAAGTCTTCGTTTTAAAGTTATGGCCCGGACAAAGTTTTTAGTATTATGGACAATGGTGACCTTGACCTTTACTCAATGACCTTGGATATAGGTCATGACACACCCCCTATAGTCATAAGGAACATTTGTGCAAAGTATAAACTTCTTCAAAGTTTTTGTTTAAAAGTTATGGCCCGGACAAGGTGATGCGGACAGACGGACGGACAGACAAACAGTGCCATAACATAATACGTCCACTTTCTTCGAAAGCGGGCTTATAAAAAAGAACAAACAGCTCATTTGCATAATTCATGTGAAAATTTCCATATTTCTGTGATATAAGTTCTATGTTGCACATGAACATATGTAATATGTTAGTTTCCAAAGCATAAAGAAATAGCAACCAAGATACAGCCTGGACAAGTTTCTCAGCTAAAGGACACACAAACGGACGGCAGTCTCATTTAGGAGGCAATAAAAAAGGGAGCTACCAAATAAGGACAGACAGGGCCCAAAGCATAGTGCAAAAAGAACAGTGTGCTTAATAATGGTGGAACATAAAATAACCACAACAAATCAGCTTTGTCTGTCGCTTAGCACTGAATACACGAACGGACAGACGAATGAACGAATGGTATATTTTTAACACAACATATTAATTTACAGTTTGTTACTAATGTTTAACTTAAAATATAACAGCAAAAAAAGGTTAAACAATTACATTACAAAAATTGTGTGGTTCACTTTGGTAGATTTGTACTTCTGGTATTTTTTAACATAATTCACGCAGAACAGTTACTAATTCTTATACCATAGCAAATAAACTTAACTTCACAATTTAATAGTTAAGATATGGTGGTATCAATTTCATAGGGCACAGGAATCCCACCTTTATGCTTCTGACAACAAACATTAAGAAAAGTGGAAGACAGGTCAAAAAAATCGAAAATGAATGATACAAAAGACAGACCAGCAAATTCCACAGCCTCCAAAAAAGGTATATACTCATAAACTCCTTACTTAAACAAAAAGAAAAAGTGCTTGGGTGTGCCATTATATAGTTAACACATAACAACTTTTATACTTTTTAACTTTTATATGATTATTTTAAAAAAGTAAAGTGCTTCAATTTTTAAAAATAATTGCTGCTAAAAATAAAGTACTTTCAATAAATTTAAGTTTTAACAGGATATATAAAATCCAGAGTGCATAATGCCTCTATTAATTTCCCACTTTGTCAAGTAAACAAGGAAGGTGACACATACACTGGCAGTGTGCGTAATCACTTAAATTATGTAATACACACCAACATAACAGCTAGAAATGACAGTAACTACTTTAACAGTTGATCAGGTTTAAGTAACATAGAATAAGAGAAACCCTGAACAAGGAAGTCATGTTGGTAAGATAATATATCTCGGTTTATTATGTCATCATCAGGTAATCATACAAAAAGAGGAACTAAACTTGCCAAGTTGATATAAACATAGTAATTATAGTGAATTAACAAATGAGATCTGTTTAAATATAGGCAATTAAATATAGGCAATTAAATGTGTAATTAGAAATACCACTTATTTGCCATTACATTGTACTTGAAATTTAGTTGAAAATTTATCTCATCTTTTTATTAGGCCATCATCAGTTAATCATACACATGTAAAAAATGGCTTTGGCTTTCAACTTAAGACTGTAGGTAAATATGTTTGGTTTGGGTTCAAGTCACACTTATATATGTAATTGACTGATTGGTGTTTAACGCCAGTCTCAAAGGTATTTCACTTATATGATGGGGATGTTTTCCAAAAGTCAATATCGACACTAACACAAACGTACATGTATGTTTGATTGATATGGGTTTTACACAGAACATAAGGTAATTTCACTCATACGACAGTGTGCCATCCAATCCAGTGTGTATGAAACCATCCTCAATGTCACTGGAAACAAAAGAGGGTACAGGGAAGGCACAGGGAAGGCACAGGAAAGGCACAATACACAGGGAAAAACAGGGAAGGCATAAGGGACAGGGGAGACACAAGGCACAGGGACGGCACAAGGCACAGGGAAAAACAGGGAAGGCACAGGGATAAACAGGGAAGGCACAAGGCACAGGGACGGCACAAGGCACAGGGGAGGCACAAGGCACAGGGACGACACAAGGCACAGGGACGGCACAAGGCACAGGGGAGGCACAAGGCACAGGGAAAAACAGGGAAGGCACAAGGCACAGGGACGGCACAAAGCACATAGAAGGCACAAGGCACGGGGAAAAACAGGGAAGGCGCAATGCACGGGGGAAAACAGGGAAGGCATAAGGCACAGGGAAGGCACAAGGCACAGAGAAGGTACAAGGCACGGGAAAAAACGGGGAAGGCACAAGGCACAGGGACGGCACAAGGCACAGGTGAGGCACAAGGCACAGAGAAGGCACAGGGAAGGCATAAGGGACAGGGACGGCACAAGACACAGGGAAGGTATAAGGCACAGGGAAAAACAGGGAAGGCACATGACACAGGGAAGGTACAAGACACAGGGAAGGTACAAGGCACAGGGAAAAACAGGGAAGGTTCAAGGCACAGGGAAAAACAGGGAATGCGCATGGCACAGGGAAGGCACAAGGTACAGGGACGGCACAAGGCATGGAGAAAAACAGGGAAGGCACAAGGCACAGGAACGGCACAAGGCACAGGGAAGGCACAAGGCACAGGGGAGGCACAAGGGACAGGGACGGCACAAAGCACAGGGAAGGCACAAGGCACAGGGGAGGCATAAGGCACAGGGACGGAACAAGGCACAGGGAAGGTACAAGGCACAGGATGCAGAACACAACAGACCACTTCCCTGGACCAGGTAGTCCTTGTAAACCACCCCCAACCACTGAAGGATGTTTTACAATGCAGGCTTATGCTGACTTGAACTCATAGATCAAATTAAGGAGCGGAACTTTATTATCACAGCAATAGACTGAACTGAAGCCTGAATACTGACAGCCATCAGGGAACAACTGTTTAGGAAACAGTGAAATGCCCTCATTTATAAGGATCTAGCATGAGATGACCCTAAGCCATTGTTTCCTTGGTTGATATTGCAATGTATTGTTTGCTTGTGTTACATCTTACTCAATTTTATTCCACTGAAATAAAGACATAACATTAAGAGACTTTTGACGTCGCTGAATACAATACATGACTTGGACAGGACACAGAACTTGCTGCAACAAATACTCAACTTTGTGATTTCCTTAAGAAAAGAGAGCCTCATGCTGTACTTTAGTTATTTCACCCATATGATAACATGCTAGCCTAATGGGTGAACGGAACCACCCTCAGTATCACTGGTTAAGAAACAAAGACAATACAGGACTTGCACAGGACACAAAACACGAGGCCACCAAATACTCACTTTTAAGACATCTCTCTACTCTCCCACACATGGTAAAAGCGGTAGTTTTATTACCCGTCAAGAGTATTTTGTTTGCAATCCGATTGGTCAATTGCTACCCCAAAGGATTTCGTAATAAGCTGGACATACACCAAATACAAACTTAGCAATCTACCAATGACGTTACATAGAATAAAGTCACATAATTTTTTCTTTGTTTGTTTGATTGGGGTTTAACGTTGTACTCAAGGTTATTTCACTTATATGATGGCGTGCCAATCGGTGAAAGAAACCACCTTAAACTATGCTGGCAACATGCAAGACAAGACAAAACATTAACATAACATTAACAAAACATGACGTAACATAAAATAACGTAAAGAATCAACACAACTGGCAATATACCCGCTAATGACGTCACATAGAATAACGTAAAGAAACTAGGCACTTTCAAATTGAGCGGCACATCTTATGTACATGGCGTGACCTTGTACGTTGGCAGAAGTAGGTTATTCGTATTACAGTAGGTCTACACAGCAAAGGACAATCAGTACATTTGTCACTATACAGACTGGACACTGCATTTTTTTTTTCTCATAATATTTGTAAACGTATTGGCTCTTCGAAGTAATAGGCAGCTATAACGTTTGTTGGGGGGTACATAGGAAGTACAGTGTATTAACATTGTCAGGTTGCTTATATCAGTTTCGACGGATATTACAACGTTGACCATGTAAATACTACATATGTACCCTCCCACACATGCCATAACTAGTTATATATGTATGGTACTTAAACATGCAATAACCCATTAAACAAAGAAATCGTTTAATCTGTAAGCACTTCCATGAAGTGACTTCCTTGAACATCATATCAGTTTCTGACACCTTACACTGTATAACAGTTATCAATCACCTACAGTACTTCAATATCATAATGTAACCATAAAATTACATTTTGGAACAGAGCACAGGAATAAGGTTTGTTTGTTTGTTTGATTGGGGTTTTACACTGTACTTAAGGTAATCTCACTTATATGACGGTGTGCCACGCCAATCGGTTTACGAAATCAACAAAGACGAAAAACAGGACACCACAACAAATCCGCTTCCTGATGCCCCTTAGCTCAGAGAGCACCAGGAGGCTCTAGCCCAACCACCTTTCAGGAATAAGGTAAACAGTAACAAAGATTAAATGAACTCATAATTAGTATGACACTAAAGTTATGCACATACATAAAGCATAATCACTGAAGTTTAGACTGATTGACTGCTTGATTTAGTGTTGACTACAGAGTTCAAGGGTGTTTCATTTA
Organism: Katharina tunicata; assembly: GCA_032466195.1. Taxonomy (NCBI): domain Eukaryota; kingdom Metazoa; phylum Mollusca; class Polyplacophora; order Chitonida; family Mopaliidae; genus Katharina; species Katharina tunicata. The sequence goes on from JAVFBZ010190688.1 coordinate 4,894, forward strand.
AAATGACGTCAGTGTACTCCAACAGTACATACCCACACTATCACAACCATTTAATGTGAGCATTTTGGTATTGTTGAAAAATAATGTTTCTCCAGTGCCTAAAGTTTAGAGAAATTTAGAAAAAACAAATATTACAGGCCATTCAAAAGGCTAAAACCACCTGAAACAACAACAGAAACAAACGAGACAACCGGAAAATTTGCCCACAGGACACTTCATAATATCATTTAGCTAACAATTGTCAGTTAACAAAACCTGGTATGTAGTCAACTGATTAACTCCCTGATAGAAACTCCTCTATTAAGTTGTTGAACTCATCTGCATATCTCAGGTGAAGATTATGTTTTGCTTCTGGCCAATTAACTAACCTGAAATAGACAAGAACATGTGTTATTTATTTATGTATGTGTGTCAAAGATAGTATTCTTTATAGATGTGGCTTGGTGTTCAAAGATAGTATTCCTGCAAAAAAATGTTGTGGGAGAGGGGGGTGTCAGCACGGTGGTGGAACAATTATTTTCGCACAAGGATCCAAAATTCCAAACACTATTAAAGGAACCATTTGTGCAAACTGCTCAAAGGACCAACATCATGGATGCATATCTATTGAAATCAAACTCTCTTCATGTAGCCTTACATTTCACTATACGCGGCGTGTGAGGAGCATTTCATTTCACGAATATCGCAGCGCTACCCCTTCCGTGAAAAAGGTTTAGCGAGTCTTTACACTAAGACTCTCCTGCGAAATATTTACCTTAAGGTGTTTCACTTCTGACCAACCGGTGCAGGTCTGTGTTTGGTGCAAAGCATTGATTGATTGATTGGTGTAACTGCTCTAGTACATTTCACTTTTTTTGTATGTGGGCAGTGAATTTTAACTACAAACTGTTTACTGTCTTTTCTCTGTTGGAGAATTATGTTCCTTAAAGGACAAGTCAAGCGATTTTCAACCAGATTTCACTATTTTCCATGTGTCATTTTAAAGGTGAATGGTAATTAATTGGTCTCAAAGTCAGAATAAAGGAGAACAAGCTATTTTCAATGTCGGTAGTGACATCACTGATTCAGAACCACAACAACTTTAACATAATAGCAAATTGAAGCTTACACAAAAAAGGCTTTATTTGATGATGATATTTAATTGCTTGAAACTTTTATTTTGCACATTCACAGAAGCCTCTTTCAGTGATTTTGTTTCCTATATATTTTTGTCAAAAGTAACCACAGTGGCACAGGGATATTGACTAATTACAAGCGATAAATCATCTCATGTACCAGATCAATTCTCAGAGACAAGTTTCTAGATAGACCTGAATCTCGAGTTGTTCTGGATAACCTATAGGCGCATCTCGAGAAAAGGCAATACATGTAACCTGTAAATGGTGAAGATAAACATGTGGCGAATATGTAACACACATAGATATTTAGGTATGGGTGAATATAAGCACAACTTGAAAAATGCATGGTTTACAGTTAGCAATAAATCCATTAGTCTACCAAATGAAGATGAGTGCAGTTAAGGTTTATCTGATACAGAAGAGAGTTTCGTCTTAACCAAGAGGTCCTAGATCGATTTGTTCTTCCGTCTTGTACGCTATGATAGATCTGTGATAGAAGCTTAATCATATATTTGTATAAATTTAGAGAAAGAATATAATTCTTGCCAGAGTTGCCTTCACCAGGATTCAAACTCTGGTCTCATGACTATCGGCTGTTTCAATCCTAGCATTTACAGTTGTACGGAGGCATGTCTATGTTTACCTCAAACGGCCTCCTAGAGAAAGCACTCTTAAGCAAGAGGCTCACTTGACTGCCAAGTACCATAGACACAAAGCCGAATAAAACAGCTAAGTCCAAAATTGGCTCATGCGATTATCTCCAAACATTACTGCTATGACATTATAAAGCTGATGCGATTATATAATGAAGTACATAACATAACATAACTTTCAAATAGTGTTGGTTTAATCACTCTAGCTGCTAAGGTTCAATGTGTGCATGTTGTTGTATGGCCAGGTCATTACCATTTATTTGCGAATGGCGAGATTTATTGTTTTGAAACGCCCTATGGTCATGTATATACACATATATTAGAGAGAAAAGTCACAGGAATGCTCAGCTATGTATATGGAGATAATATTTTGCGAGATAAAAGTTTCAAAATCAGCATTTTTGTATAAGCTCCCATTTACTATAATGTTAAAGTAATTGTGTATATGAACCAGTGAAGTCACTACCAATATTCTAAATACACCGTTTCGTTATGTTTATTTTGGGGCCCATAAAATACGGGCATTTATCATACAAAATTACACATGGAAAATAATGAGATCTAGTTTGTTTTGTTTGTTTGTTTGATTGGTGTTTAACGTCGTACTCAAAGGTATTTCATTTACATGACGACGAATTCTCCACTTCTGAATCTGCTCTACTCAATACGGCGGAAAACCTCGTAAAAACCGCCCCCGCGATTGCCTCACATACCTCAGGTCCACTGGGAGGCTTGAACCTGTGCGGTACATCAAAGGAGGATCTGCAGTCAGACACGCTAACCACTGAGCCACGGCGCGGGCCCCATGAGATCTAGTAGAAATTAGCTGGTCTTGTCGTATATGTTAGTATTATGTACTGATTGTGAATTATCGCCATGGCTGGCTTGTTTGTTTGTTGATTGGGGTTTAACACCGCACTTAATGTTATTTCACTTATATCACCGCGTGCCAGTAAAACAAGTGAAGGAAACCAACCGTAGCGAGACAGACAACAAACAGGGCAACACAAACAATTACAGGATGAAAAAAAGTCACAACAAATCGGCTTCCTGATTATCATAAGTTCAGAGAGCACCAGGACACTGGAAGCACCGACTTCAACACCCAGAATTAGACCATACCTAGATCCTTTGATGTGCTTATGAATATAATCAGGGTGCTCTTGTTCCACCAGGGCATCTTTCTGTCCATGTATAATTAACGTAGGACAGCTGATGTGGGACAGCTCATTTAGGCATATGTCACCTCCTAAAAGCAAAAGTACAAGTACCAAAGGTTAAGTGTTAATATCTATATTTTAAACACAAAAAATACATTTTCACTTATACGACAACTTAACATTGCTGATGTTTGGTGGGAAACTGGGTAATAACCACTTTGTGTACTTCGCAGCCGCTGAAACTTCCCTTACATAACTATGTCATGACAACGTTATTAATGTTTCCCCCAGGCATGAGGGCATAAGACACCTTCCATACTTTGTTGAAGTGGTTTGCTTGTTGCTAAGGGTTTGCAGAGTTCTGTACGTTTCCACCCTAACTTCAATTTGAAAGGAAACTACACACTACAATCAATAGTAACAAGAAGTTTTTTCAGGCTTTAATGACATACTTGGAGTTAAATGACAGGGCGCCAGCCTAATGGGTGAAGTATACCACCCTTTCATTAGCAGCAACAAATGAAGATAACTCAGAAATGGTGCAGGAGGCAAAACAAGATTCCCCCTTCGCTCAAAGGGCAAGCAGGCACCGAGCTCCCAACAAGCCCTCACTGGGTGTGTTAAGACAAACTTTGAAATAGACTTTCCTAGACACACCAACAAAGTCATAAAACAGGAACCCCTCCCCAATCAGCTGTTTCATTGCTGCATGACTTGGTGTTAAATGTCGTAGTCAAAGGCTTTTCAAAATTAAAAAGACTTTGTGTGTGTGTGTATGGTGAAAATAACAGAGAAGTCTGGTAACAAAAACTAGGGTACACAAAGCTCCTCTCTAACCACCCACAGAAACATACTCCAGCTTATTCTAATATCATATCTGTTTTGTACAACTGTATAGATGTCCAACCCTACCTTTTTTCTCATGATGAATTCTATGATATGCTTCAATCCAGCTGGTCCATTGTTTACGGAAATACTCTTCTCCATACAGATCCAGAAAGGGTTGCTTCATTCTTGCACTCCATTTGTCAATGTCTTTAATAGCTGAACAAAAAGGTTAGAAGTATCTTAACTGATTGATTGATTGATTGATTGATCAGGGTCTTGCACTGTACTTGAGGTTATTTGGCTCATATGTTAACGGCCCAGTTAGTAAAGGAATCCTCCCTCAACCACACTGGCAACCAACATGACAAGGTCAGATTAACACATAGCAGAATATCACAACAAATTAGCCTCCTGAACCCCTTAGCTCTGAGAGTACCTGGGCACAGGTAGCGGCACCATCCACCCAAATAATACTATCTTAAAATCCCCAAAATTAACCCAAGCCATACTATTAAGTTAAAATGAAGTTCATTATTAGGCAGGCCTACATGTACCTGTGTGAAATGAGAATTTCATTGAAAAGAAAGAAAAGATATGGGATAAATCAGTATTTCTAATTACATTAAATTTAAACTTCAATGGATAATTCTCCTCAAACTACACTAAAAACGAACTTTTAAACAGTTAGTCTTGTTGACAATAAGAAAAAAATCCTAAAAATACTCAAGGGGGACAACTCTTACCAGCAGTACATTCCACATCCTTAGCATTGACATAAGAATTAGACCCAAAGACTATAAGGTTCCGGCAGATTTCTGGGTGTGTTCCAGCTACAATAAGAGCTGTGTTCCCGCCATCACTCCACCCTACCAACGATACCCTGGATAATCCAAGAGCCTGGAAAATTAAACAAAGCAAAATTTATAAAAAACTTTTCTTTTACATTGAGGTTATTTGATACACCTCAACTTCAGTGGCAACAAACAAACACAAGAGGTCACAAGACCAGGAAAATGTGCTCACAGATGTGAAGACCCAATGCATTTCCTTTTATTTTGTCCAACCTACGCTGCCCAACGAAAAGACCTACTTACCACATTAGTGCAAATTTTAAGTCCGGGTGTAAACTTTCAGCTTTATTTAGATCTATTTCCTGAGTACGTTTGTATGATTATAGGTAGTTCAGATCTTACGTTTGAAGATAACAAATTAATTTTTGATGCTGTTTTTACCTTTATTTCGTCCAGCAATAGATTCAATATATTAAGTGACACTTAATACGTAATCCCAACATTATCGTATTAAGAAAGTTAACCAACAAATACATTTGTAAATATTTTATAGGCATGTTCATGTTCTAATTGTATTCATTGTATTGTGATTGTTAAGATTTGTTCTTTTATTGTATCATTATTGTATTAATGTTTATGTTGAGGAGACCACCAAGTTGTCTTCGGACTGTGTGCAATCCTCTTTAAATAAATAAAGAATTAAATTAAGACCAGAAAACAAAACATGGCACAAAAAGATCAACTGGACAAATTTGTTAAAAGTATTTCCACAAATCAGACTTTTCACTAAAGGGTTACGGTATTCTAATTATGTTACATAATAAGTTGTAAGAAGAAGTGCAGTCACTATTAATATCACCAGGTGTTGGTGCTCAACAATGTACATCCAAAATGTATTATTAGAAGGAATTTAGGGCCGGGTTATTTTACTCATATAACTGCAGTGTCACACATAACTGAATGACTTTGTCTTGTATAAAAATTGATTGGCGTTTAACCTCCTAATTAAGGTTTTCTTCATGTATGATGGTTTGGCAATCCAAAATACATCTTTTCATTTTAATTTTTGTTCATTTTCTTTGGTAACATGTGGTAATTGTCTTTATAAAGTGATTTTTAAGGGCTATAAATATCATATGTGTCAAATTTATCTGTAAATATAATTGCAAAGTAGTAGGCTGTGATTTTGATATTGGAATTTCAGAAGACTAGTAACTGAGGTAATAGCCTATAGCTGAGGCATGTGAAAATGTCAATGTATCTAAAAGTGGAGTCGGATTAACTAAAAAGTTGGAAAGATTTTTGCTGACCAGTTACATTTTCAAAATAGTCGCAATGTCATACAAATACCCCAAAAAATATATGGCTGATTGGAGCGACCTTCCAGTGTCCTGGTCACTTCTGACCTGATTACCATTTTCCCTTCACCTTTTGTTCAAGGACTTTTCAGTAAATGTATGAATTAAAAAGCAGCACAGTTTCAGCTCACAACTCACCACTTCTTAAAGTAATGTCAAAAGCTTGACCATGCAAGTACCCTAAATGCTCAACAAATTCGACCCCTTTTACAACTTATAAAACTACAATTTATGCAATGGGTAGGAAGTGTAGACATGCAATTTTGAAATTTTTATGAAGTTCAGGCTTTAAATTACCGGAAAATGTAAGTTTTAGTTCCAAATTCACACTTTAACATTCAATACATTACTTAAAGTGTGTACCCTTAGAGGTCGAATTTGTTGAGGATTTAGGGTAGCTGGATTGACCATCATGAACTTCACTCATGAACCATGTCATGGTTTGTTTCTATTGGTTGTGAGATGCTTGCTTAATGACCTATTTTATTCTTATTATAAATACTTTAATTCTGCTTTAATTCTTTTGTATTCCTGATGATGACATAATTAAAAGATCAACCAAAACTTAGGCATCTCAATACTTTAAATCAAAAACTGTTTCATTATGTTTTGCAAAAAGCTTAGTTGGTAAAAAAAAATCTGGTTATTCCTTGATATATCCTGGGTTCAAGTTATACAATCAACTTTCTCACCGTGACATAACAGTGGCCATTTGTAATCTGGTCATATCTTTTTCTGTAATGTTGTCACTGAGAGTTTTGGTATTGCCCCTTTGGGGATCAGTGTACTCGGACAGTACTTTGGGTGTAATCGGAAATGGCTGAGAATCATGAAATATCCCCAATGTGTCATCATAAGACACCAATTTCTTTACGTGGCCTGATTTTTAAGCATTGGTTAACATATTTTTTCAATCTTCTCAAATTTTTATATAAAAGCTATTGTAAAGGGTAATCCGGAAGCATAGATTTGTGTTAATGTTTCTTCATTTTAAAACCTGTGACCCCATTTGGGTTGATCTTTAACAAAGAAATATAAAAATATCACAATTAACTCAATCTTCTGAGTTTCCCTCATATTAGTTAACTTAACATTATTTAAGATAAAATTTGAACCTTTAATAGGGAGACAACATCTTCGGCGTCTCTGTTATAAAAATTCAGGGGCCAGTCCCTATCGGGTGGTCGACTTTTCCCAAAACCACGGGGATCAAAACTATAAACTGTGAACTTTTCATGGTTCAATTTCTCTAGTTGTGGTCCAAAATCTGTTCTTGTACTCCCTGAAGTATGAACGAAACAGAAACACTTTTAACGATTTTATAGTTTTATGTATTGCTCTTTATCCTTTATATTATTAGAGAAAACTCACACATAAATATTTAATAAAAAACCATGAACCTATGTTAATAAATATTTAGAATGAGGGCTTTTGTTTTTCAAGGCCTATTCAGCTGTACTGAGTTTACTTTACCTAAGGCTCCTGGCAGAAGAAATACAGGGTGATCTCCCTTGCCCACTTTCTCAAAGTGTAATTTTATACCATTTACATCTATCTTTGCAGATTCAATTTCACTGGGGAAAAAGAAAGATAGAACAACAAAATGTCAATAACTTATCTTCTTGTTGCTGAATAAGTGGAAACAGGAATGTCTCACACAGTTAACAAACTTCAATAGCAACCATTTTCACTTTTAATAGTATAACAACAACAGCCAATGCTAAAAGTTTCAGTGAAATCAATAATAATGGGAAAAATGTACTATTGTCGCTTTCAAGTAGCCTACACTGAATTGATTACTTTACTTAAGTTAAAATGATTTGTACCTAGCACGAAGCAAAGATGAGGAACAAAACGTGGATGTCAGGGTATTTGGTTTCAAAATTTTTGACAACACGAATACACGTAAAGCAGCCGACATTATTGATTATCTCATCTTTTCTGTCATTGGTCAATCTGATGTTAAAAAATGTTTTGGATCTTGGGCTTCTGTAACCGTTTTTAAACGGACATTCCCAGCTGGCCCATCGTAGCTTGATTTAAAATAAATATAACAAATAACAGTAGTGAAAAATTCAACAGCGGATTAAGATGATTAGGCCTACATAGAAGAGGAACGATGGCAAAGAAATAAGAAAAAAGAATAAAGAAAAAGAAAAGAGAGAAAAGATGTTGAAACATTAAACGTACCGTAGGTAGTAATTTTGACTCTACAATTTATATAACAAATGCTAAATTTAACAAGTATACGGTCCAATGACATATAAAAAAAGAAGAAAAAAGGCTTATAGGATAATAATAATAATAATAATTGTTGACACTGAAGCTTTTAACGCTAAAATCTCAAGCCCATGTTAATTAAACCCTTGGAGTTTTAATCCAACTAATTTAAATTTGTTACAATTTATATTATTATATCTGTGACATCAAAGCACTTGAGCGTAACTGTAAGATGAAAACATTCGAACAAAGCTACTATCTCTAGAATATCAGAGGCTGTTTCCAGCATGACCATCACGGGAATCCAAAAATAGACTATTTTTCATTCTTCCGAAAATCCGCAAACCACAGGAGACATGGCATCAACCGTCTATGCCCCCAGGTAGACCTATAATATCAGACTGCGGTTATGAATCTTATCGGCCACATTTCAGAACTTATTGATTACCATCCCAAACCAATCGCCAGCAGGCACCCCAGTTTTATCAAAAATACTGACGACTTTCTGAATAAGTTATCTGAAATTCAGGTTCAAAAGACGTCATATTAGTGACCCTTGACGTAGAATCCATGTACACCAATTATGACCAATATCGATATTGAGGCTGGCCTTCAGTCTGTTGAAAATGCTTTCCATAGGTATCCCGATTCACGCCGTCCCGGCCTCTACTGAGGTCCTGAAACTGTTGGAACTGAATTTGAAATGTAATGATTTCGAATTCAATGGTCCAATATACCAACAAATAAAAGGCTGTGCTATGGGCAAAAGATTCAGTGCCAATTTTGCCTTTATTTTTATGGTAGAGTGAGAACATGAAGCTCTTGGAAAGTGTGGTAAACAGCCCCTGTTGTACCTTAGATATTTGGATGATATATTTATATCCTTTGGCAGCATTCTAGAGAAGATCTAAATCTCTTTATCTCTACTTAAAACCAACATGATCCAAATATTCAACTTCAAGCTACTATCAGCCTGTCTATAGTGTAGATTTTTTGGATGTTACAGTCTGCAAAGGCGGGTGTCAATCTCGCTGTAACAGGGATGTTGGATTATAGGGTATTCTTTAAACCTATACGGATACACATCAACTACTCTATGCTCATTCTTTTCATCCGCCGCATACCTTTAAGGGAATTATTAAATCCTAAATAATAAGGTTTCAAAGGAATAGTAGCACCCTCGCTTCCTTCAACTAGGCCTGTTCTGTTCTCTTTAAGGCGTTGATTCCCAGAGGATATTCTACGCGATTTCTTTGCAAGATTAAATCTGAAACCCTCAGAAAACTGAACAGTTATAATGTAGGACAATCTACAGAATCCGTACCTGTACGAAAAAATCAGAATCACCCTGTAATATTGTCAGGCGGGTCTTCCAAATGTATGAAGTTTAGATGTAAGCTAGACTATTACATAGCAGAGAGGGCTTTCTTCGTCAGGGAACAAACTGAAAATGTCTATCATTGGCAGATGTTTTAAACTGTGATTCTGAAAATGTGGTTTACCTCATCACTTGTAAAAAGTGTCTGAAACAGTATGT
>JAVFBZ010190699.1:0-14558 GCA_032466195.1 Katharina tunicata
TTGGTGACACTATGGATTTATTGGTGACACTATGGATTTATTGGGGACACTATGGACTTTTTGTCCCAGAGATTCCAGCCAAACACCTGCGTCACCACTTCTACTGATGATTTTCTATTTACAACAAGTGTACAAAGGAGTTAACTGTGGTATCCAAAATGGAAGAGGGCAGAAATGTTTTATGCCACAGGTTTCATAAAACCCACTCCAATCCGCCGTCTCATCAGAATGGTACCTCTGAGAACTTTTGAAAGCAGGTGATGAAGTAGTAGTGGTCATGTATATCTTAATCAAAGGGAAAGGTTGACTGGTACCATTTCTTCTTTCCCGTCTCGCTAAAGGTTTATAATGGTAGAAACCAACAACTTGGAATAAAACATAAGTACAAGTTACCTGATTTAAAGACAATTTAGCTGCAAAATATATACTCCTTGGCGTGAAATAAATCCCTCTTTCTCGACAACCACGGAATGTCTCCATCATCACACTAAAGGACTCTTCTGTGTTCTGAGGAGAGAAAGACATGAATTACAATTCACATGTTATCGGTTGGGTCCAGATTCACAACAGCAAAAAACGTAAATATCAACTACACTAAGAACAATGTCATCCCAGTGTGCAAAGCTTAATTCACCTACCTGTGAATGACAGATTGTTTGTTTGATTTGGGTTTTACGCCGTTCTCAACGTCTCAATGTTATTTCACTCATATGACGTCGTGCCAGCCCAATTGGTGGAGGAAACGTAACCAGCATCCACGACTCTGACGCCACAATACATTTAAAGGACAACAAATAGGGCATCAGTTGCAAGTTCTATTATTTCATTCGAAACTCATGCGATTAAAACAAAATTTGCTTGACAATATTCATATATGGAGACTAAAGTAGAATCTACTTTTCAAAAGTCGAAGATAAAAAGTAACCAAGCTATTGTTAGGACTTTGACACACAGATTATTTGCATAATTTATGCTGAATTTGCCTAATTCCATGAAAATTGTTCTATCTTGCACATATGGAGATGAATGTAGATGCAATTTTCAAAAGACTACGATAAATAGTAACACAAATAGAGACACAGATGGTTACATAATTTTCCAGGTAATTAAATAACATGAAAAGAGTTTTACAATGCGCATCACATAGAGAGAAGAGCATTTTCTAGGAATATCAGAGTGATATGTTAAATTATGAAGGAGATGTGGCTCGGACAAAGAAAAAGAACAAACAGCTAATTTTCAAAATTTATGCAGAAAATTTGCATAATTCTGTGATATAATTTTAAAGTTGCACATCTATATGTGGAAAAGAATATAATATGTTAGTTTTGAAAGCCTACTTTTAATAGCAACCAAGATACAGCCCGGACAAGTTTCCTGGCCGGTCTGACGCACAGACATACAGACAGAAAAAAGTTAAATCCATATGCCCCAACTCCCATCTTTAAAACGTTACAGTTTACTAAAACAGGTCATAAGTAATTAGCAATAGCAATAATTTTAAATAGCAATATACACTTGTATTTCTCAAAGAAATGCAACCTCGTACTGTGTTTAATTACAGTGTTCTTGTGTTACACATTTTTATATTGAAGTAAAATGATGTTTGGTATATTTGAGAAAAAATTTAGAATGTTCTGAGAAAATCCTCACATTTAAAATTAGATTAAAAGGGATAAGGAAAAATTTTGAGTACAGTTTGACAATAAACCTATATATATTTTAACCATTTCAATCCCAGGCAAAGACATGTTATATACATGTATACATGTGTATACACGTACATTGCACTGCAATACGTTTCTAAGTCACCTACTTTTTGTTTTATTACCGCTGAGCCTTATCTAAGAAACACTTTCACTTTCATGATCTACTCACCAGTTTGTAACAAGCTGCCAGAGCCACTGTGGTGCTGTCATTAGGGTATTTAACGCCCCGTAACTCTTTACGTTGGACCATCTCGAACACCTTCAGAACTTTCTTATATTCTCCTTGATCATACAAGTGATCCATAAGTAGAAGAAAACACATCATATTGTCAAAGGTACCTCCTAGGGACTGAAAGACAAAACAAGTTTATTAAACAAGAAAACTTGGCCATGTTTAAATGAAGCATTCTATACTCTGACACAAGCAACCCCGGGGGGGCCTGTCTAACAAAGCATGCGTCACAGTAATAGGCAGACAGCCTCGACGCGTAACTTTGTTTGATTAGAGTTTTAAACTGAACTTGAGCTTTTTTCACTCATATGACAGCGTTCCTGCTTTATTGGTAGAGAAAACCTCCCTAAATTACATGTATGCTGGCATCACAGAAGACGTCCCGATAGATTTACTGGACAATGACAACAAAAGCTCAGACAGCACGAGGGCACAGACAACTCTCATCTGCTGAAGGGCTGATATAAATATTAACTGTGTCCTCCGTATCAAGCAAGTTGATAAACTTGAATAACTTTAAAAAACCTAATGTGTTCTCTGTGCGATTGGATTTGCAGATAGTGGCTTCACTGAGTTTTGTTGTTGTAGGCAATGATCCCCTGCTAGTGTAGCAACAATCACAATTGTACTTCATATTCATATGGTGATAAGTTGTACCAAATCACTTCAAAATGCCATCTTGAACAACAAAGTCATGAGCAAGACAGGAAATCTTACGACAAGCAAACACGAGTGAATATATTAGTCCAATTGTGCCCATTGTTTTATATCTGGTAAATTCACCGAAACCAATCTCAGCTCAGCAAAAACAGGTATTTGTTACTCATATATCAACTGAAACGGTTTGCTAACTTAATAATCATCAGAAAATAAAACAAATAAGACCTTATACTTTGGTTTTAACAGAGTTATACAGACCCACAGGAGTCAAATATCAAGTTCTGTGGGTCTGTAGACCTCGGCATAGACCTCAACAAAAACATAACTGTATACTATAGTGGACTCGTTTTTTGTTTTTTTTAAATGCTATAAACCAGTGTCTTTAAATCAAATCAATGAAACAAAAGATTAACTTTTTTGCCCCTTGTCTTCTGGTCTTCCTCCTCCTCAGTAACAATTGGGTTAATACGCTTGTCAAGTTATCTGGAGCCCTGATATTACAAACAAATTTGTACTTGGAAACAATTCCCTTACTTCGTCTGTTTGTTTGGTGTTTAACGTCATACTCAAGAGTATTTCCCCGTTATGACGAATTTGAGTTGCCAGTGTGTGGTGGAAAACCGAGAAGAAACCTCATAAAAACAACCCCGCGAACTCCGCAGCCACCGGAAAACATCCCTTATATACCTTAGGTCCTCACCTCGTCTGTAAACATCTGATAAGCCAGTTCTGGTTTATTTAAGTATATCAGTAGACGTAGGATAACAGGACCAAAATTGAACTCCCAAACAGGTAAATCGTTCCCTTGCTGCAAATACCTGGGGGAAAAAAATACCTATTAGTCAGTATGACCAGCACTAGAAATGGTGAGCAATGTCTTGAATAAACAGATATTAGGATTTATTGCCTGATTGGGGTTTTATGTCGTACTTTGTTATTTCTCTCATATGGCGACGTGCCTGGCCAATTGGTTCCGGAAACCACCCTCAACACTACCAACAGACAAGGACGCCACGAGAAAAGGACAGGACTCGATACAGGATGTCACAACAAATCAGCTTCCTGATGCCCCTCAGCCAGAGCCCTGACTGCACCAGGGCACAGGAAGTTCAAACCAGCCACCCGCACAAATATTTGAATAAAACCTCACCAGATGCTTTTTACAGTTCATACAGCATTTTCAAAATTTCAAACCAGCCCTAATATTCCACATGAACTACATACATCTGAAAATGATTCCATTATTTTGTTGTTTTTTTTTTATTACGGTTTAAGCCACACTTAAGGTTATTTTACATTTTAAGGTTAGGAGGTTTTCTCGACAGCTGGTGTCTCTCTTTCTCTTTCTTCATGATGAAAGTCTTAGTGCATAATTGGAAGTGAACCACATGTGAGGTTTCCCCTATAGCTGCTGACTCTCTTGTATGAAATAATGAACCAGCATGAAGACTCATAATGTCTTGTTTACAATTAAAACAATGAATACAGAACTCGATCCAACTTTTCCCCACAGATAAAAAAAAAAAAACTCTTACCTTCGATACATTCGGTCCACTGTGTTTAACTCCTCATCTGTTTCAACTAGATGTAACATAGATTTAAGGTCGTCGGTGAAAACTGTCTCTCTAGAGCCATCAGTTATATGATTTTCCATCTGAGAACAAAATTTGTCTAAAACACAAAAAAAGCAGAATAGTTATATCTTTAAATTAAATAGTTATTGTTAATTTAGGATGCGTGTTCTTTTACCTTGTAGTTCTTTATATAGCCTTATATTGACAACTTGAGCATGTCATTTTCATGTCAAATAAATAAAATAGATTGGTTGATTGATTGGGGTTCTATGCTGTACTGTACAGGTTATTTCACTCTTATGATGGTGTGCCAATAGATGAAGGAAACTACCCCAAACAACACTGGCAACACAGAAGGCTGAGTACAGTACAGTACAGTGGATGAAAAACAGGACGCCACAACAATCCACCTCCTTGTGCCCCTAAGCTTGACAAATAAAATAGAAAAATAAATATATTGCCAATGAAGGGTGGAAAGGCCTGCTAGACCTCAACTCCGAAATCCATCAATGATCATCCCTTATATTTAGGAGCAACATCTGTAGATGAAAGTGCAGCCAGCTGTCACATGCGTTGGAAATTAAAACAAGAGTTTTAAAACCAACGTACGCCCTCAATAGGCTGGCATCAAGCCATAATCTACAGTTGGTAACCATGGTAAACAAAGATATGCCAAAGTAGGTTTGCAGCATGTGCGGATACGGAAAAAATCGCGCTAGCTCTTAATATATTTTTATAACGACTAATCACACTGGCAAAGGGATATTGACTATTTAAAGCCGATAAATAATCTCATGTTCTAGATAAATTCTCAGAGACAAGTTTCTAGATAAACCTGAATCTTAATATACATGTACAGAGTTTCCATTTGTACAGATGTGGACGCGGATACGTAAATCATCGACCGGATCATGTAGCGATCGGTACGTTAACCGTATGCGGAACCGTATGCCTCCAATGCACTTTCAGTGTCTGCATACAGAAAGTCTAATGAATGGACACACAAAACAAAAAAAATTATCCGCATCCGTACCTGTTTCCGCATCCGCATGCGGCATCCGTACAAATAGAAACGTAGCTTAAATCCTCCACTCATTTGACCTCTTAACCACTGAACTAACTACATGCCATCACGCATGCCAAAGCTAAGAAGTGCAGAAACACAATGTTGAGATTTTATAAAGTTCAGTCTTGAAATTACTGAAACTGAAGTTTTAGTTTCAAATTGAGTGACATTTATAAATTCAGAAAATTTCTCAAAACTAGTCCCCTTAAGATCAAATTTGTTAAGGATTTACAGTATATGTCTGAATAATGGAAATTGTTATTCTCGCATTAACGCTTCTATTTGACCCACCTCTAAGGTCTCCTAGTCTGTCTGTGGTAACAAGCCTCTGTCTCTCGTAATTGTCCATTCCTAAGAAATCTTTTGTGAATAATAAACGTCGTCCTGAAAAGATATATGGTATATAATTATATATGTGTAAAAGATTGATTGATTGATGGAGTGTGAAGCGGCACTGAATTTCACTGACAAGATGATCATGTGCCAGTCCAGTGTGTCACTGTTTGACTGAAGTTTTGCGCTGTACCGTACTTCAGGTTAATTCACTCACATGACGGCGTGTCAGCTCAATAGGGTGAATGAAACCACCGACGACAACACTGGAAACAGACACGGATTACATTTGACAAAAAACAGGAATCAAAACAGGATGCCACAACAAATCGGCTCACCTGTACTGATGACCCTAACCTCAAAGAGCACAAGGAGTAGGACAGTATATCTCCGATGACTAGTT
This sequence comes from Katharina tunicata, assembly GCA_032466195.1. Taxonomy (NCBI): domain Eukaryota; kingdom Metazoa; phylum Mollusca; class Polyplacophora; order Chitonida; family Mopaliidae; genus Katharina; species Katharina tunicata. The sequence continues at coordinate 5,978 of JAVFBZ010190699.1, forward strand.
GTTTTGACATATCAAACTAAACGGTGTCTAGTTGCAGCATTTGTTGTTGTTGTCGTTTCTAGTTGAAAACAGAGAGCATAAAAGTAAGTGTACTCCTGTCATGGAACAATTTGCTCTCACACAAAAAAACATGGACACAATTATTACCTTGGTGCTGAAAAGAACCAAGCTCATTTTGACAGTTTTTCACGAGAAGAGGGAGAAGTTTTGTCCGTGAACGTAACACATGCCTCATAGTAGCCATGTTTGTTGATTTTTGTAGAGTAGCATGCAGGCTATGAACAATAATGTGCTTGACACGTATGTAGATTTTATCCTACAGGTAAACTGCGAAAGATTACGTTGAAGTGAACCATATATGATCAAACTAGGTCCAAACTTTTATAAATTTACATGTGTGCATATTTGTTAACCTGGGTTTTGAAAAGGGACATGCAATGTAGTCCTATAAACTGAACTCACTATAATTCTTCCCTTTGGTATATTGACCTTGATTCCGTGAGGTGGTACATTTAGGCCTATGGAGCGCATTTTATAGAACATAAGAGCAGTTATCCAATATATAAGGCCTAAGATTTGGAAAATTTATGATGTTTTTACGGAAGGTTAAAGTAAATTAACGTTCCACCTAGACCACAGGAATTTGTATTAGTTAGAGTAATTAACAGCTGATTAACCGTTTATTACAACGTACGTTGTAGCTGTTCTTTAACTATCAATTATAGTTAAAGAACAGCTACAACGTACGTTGTAATCAACGGTTAATCAGCTGTTAATTACTCTAATTGATACAAATTCCTGTGACCTAGACCCATGTAAAAAGAGTACTTTACTGAACGAATATATATTTTAAAAAATGATATCAACAAAATAAAGTAGAACCAACCAAACACAGTAAATTATCAAGGACTTCGATATAAGTAATATAGGTACTATGGGGCTAGTGCCAGAAGAAACTCTCCTATGATATTTAATATTTTTTTACATTTTCTCCGTCCTATAAAATGTAAAAAATTATTAAATATCATAGGAGAGTTTCTTCTGGCACTACTATGGGGCATGCAAATGTACGTTATTCATTAAGACTATATACTGGCCTATATATATTAATTAATTTCTCATATATTCAACGTAGATATTAGACACTATTAAAATTTAAAAATACAGATACATGTCACATAATTGGTGTTTGCTGTTTTATCGTCACGGTCATCTGGATTGTAAGTGTTGAATAGTAAATAAAATATTTTATTAAAAAAGTTACCGTTTTAAGTGTTTAATATGTATTTTAATAATTGCAACACATTTACACACAATCAAGAAAAAAAGTAAAGAAATTAATTTTTAAAAAATTAATTGAATTTTACCCTATACGTTACTATGTCATATTTTTACCAAACGAAATCGCACTGGCACAGGGATAAATGCTAAATAAAACGGAAAAATCCTCTCGTTCTATATAGATAAATTATCAGAGACAAGTTTCTACATAGATCTTTATCTGGAGTTGTTACGGGTAGGCCTAACCTACAGGCATCTCGAGAAAAGACAGTAGCAGATATTATTTTATATTTTTGTCAAGAGTAATCACACTGGCATAGGGATATCATTTTATAGACATACACAATGCAGGTTCTGAAATATCTAAACCTAAGACCGATTTATATACTTTCGTTTTCATTTTTCTGGACTGTACATGTATTTGTTGCAAACATAATAAACACGCAAAACAGTAAAAAAAATTTAATAACATATTTTATTTACTATCCAACATTTACACGGCTGGTGAACGTGGCCATCGTGCATACATTTGTACATCGGTACAATGCGGTATATACAATGTACAGTGCATGCAAGGTGAGATATTGTGGAATTAATAAGCTTCGTTTCAAAGCCAAAAGTACAGAAATTCCGTATCATTCATTTTGATACAAATTCTGTCACTCACAATATACCACATTGCATCTTTCGAGTAAGTATGCCTGGTTTGAAAGCTTTTTCGGCGCCTAACTGTGACGGCATGGTTGCAGGAAAACATGCTAGCCTATGCCTTAATTACTTAATTAACAGTTACAAAATGGTGCATGACGTGCTGATATCTATAATGAAATGGTCATCCTTAATTGACAGTCAAAACATATTTTCATTCCAACCGTTTTAATTTTGGTTAAACACCACACAACTTGTAAAGTAGCTCTGTCAATTTATTATCGAAAAATGCGATAGGCCTACCCTGCATTCCTTTTTTTTCTTGACCTTTATAATTCGATTTCTCTAAGTTATTCTTTTTAAATTGTGCTCGAGCATTTGCATTACTATATATAGTACAATACAACACTAATACAAGTATTTATAAACACATCTCATTTATTGTACTCTTTGTAGTCATGCTAGATGATTTAGTCAGCCAATCTTCGATGTGTTTGTTTGATCGGGGGTTTACGCTGTATATAGGCTACTCAATTAAGGTTATTTCACTTATATATGACGGAGTGCCAACCCAATCGGTTAATGGAAACGACATTAACAAAACAGGAGACCACAACACATCGGCATCTCTTAGATCAGAGAGCACCAGGGCATGCACAGAATGCGCCAATGTTCGAAAGCTTGTGGCAAATATATTCCAAAATATGTCAAGCCGTGTTGGTTGACACATGTTGTTCAAGAGGTATAGATAATTGACACAAAAAACAAAATCTTACACGAGCCATTAGATTATTTTTGTTCTTGAAAGTGATGACAAGGCAAAGGAAAGCAAAATTTTCTTTCTCTATATACATTTTTACAAAAATATATATCATTTCTCTTATTTTATCAGGAAACTTTCTTTTATACGTCAGTACTTTTTACAAGGCTACAATCAGCCACACCAACTCTAATCTTATAAAAGGAGTATCCGCGTGAAACAGAAGGACAAAGTTCATATTATAAAGGTAAGTTTTAGTACCAATGGAAGAGCATTATACGCGTAACATGTTTCTGTTTTTGATTGGTGCTTATGGTCGTAGTCAATATATATAAAGGTAATAACAGGAAGTATATATGGACGGTTGCGGGCGAAAGTCGTGGGCGACGGTCAGGGTGGAGACACGTGGTCTCATCCGGCTTCCATATACCTCATATCATTTTAACCCCAAGATACCACCGGTAAAGCCACGTAGCCTATACACACCCACATTTTTTAAAGTTCCAATACATTCTTATTAAGTTTCTAAATAAATTAAAACAGTTACGTTGAAATCAAAATTACTCAACAGTCAAAAGGCTTGTACACGAACCAGGAGAAATCCTGCAAAAATGTTCTCACAATTTAATTTTAATTGCAGTATTTAACGCAAACCATTTTTATTTTTTTATTTTTTCCCGCCTACTTGTGTGTGGTAGGCTTATACTATCACCGTTTCAAGTTCACGTGACTACATAAAACGATAAAGGGAAATTAATTAATCTTGTATTTAGTTTCCTTGTCAGTTGCAACAGTCGAGTTAAGTTCAATTAATTCGCTTTTAACTAATTTCTGTCTATGAATTAGTTACCCCTGGTACTGAATTCCCAACACGCGATCAAACATCTGGTGGTAGCTATTTATTAACCGGACTACATTTGTGTGGAAGACAGTGACTCGTGTTACAAAATAGCTGCTAGTCGACCGTACGAACGACGACCTTTGACCTATCTAAGCTTGGCCTACTTAACTGTGCAGTGAAACATTGAAGCGTAAGCAGTCGACAAGAGAAGGTGTGTGTGAAATATACCGTCAGGTGCTAGAACAAGCAGACGACAACAATTATGTCAGCGAATCCGAAAGATTTGATAAGTTTATCAAGAGGCGATGGCACATCAGCAGTGGTCCATTTGTATGGTGAGTCTGTTTTTTTTAAATGTTATCCTAGGTTAAATTTTGATAACAGCTTAATGAATTTATTTTCTTTGGAATCCTCCCACTTAAATTTTTCGCCAGGTATCTGTCAACCCGCATGCCTCCCAAAACATTACGTGTGCCGTCATGTACCGCAGGAAGACAGACAGTAACCTTAAATCTTCTTAAAACCTTTCAACAATTGTTTTTAGCAATTGAATTCAATAAGGCCTATATGGCACTGCTTGGACATCGATGGCTTGACTTAAACTGGCAAATCTATCAATTTCATTTAACAACAAAGATCATTAAATATCTAGAAAGCTATACTGTTGGTGTATTTTGGTAGATTTAATTGAGAGTATTTTTTAAACTTAATTTTAAATTTGATACACAGATAAGTCATATTTTTTATATACTTCACGTGTCACATATTTGTGTGGAGTTATTTTGAGACCAAGTTCATTGGTCAACCAGACAGAGCTGCGAGCTTATGGACTTCCCGGCCTGCTATTAAACATATGGGTTTTAAATAAAGGTTTCGGGTGGCTGGGTGTGAGCCTCCTGTGGCCTGGTGCTCTCTGAACTAAGGGACATCATTCATTTCACGAAGCCAATTTGTTGTGAACAAACTGCGCAAAACCCCAATCAAACAAACAAACAAATTTATGTAACATAAGTACATGTAAGTATTAAATTCTAATAACTATATATTCTCTTAGGAATGTCATCTCTGTGGGAATTGATGTATTGAATTTTGCGATGACTTCCCTAGTGAAATTAAGATATGGCAATCAGTAATATCTCCAGAGAGGAGTAAAGTGGCGTGAGAGTTGAGAAACGAATTTCACATTATGTAATATGGGAAACTCATTAACTTATTAACTAACCATTTGTTAATGGGCTTTTAGAGTCGTGGAGAAAAAAAAAATCTTGTGAATCTATAAATGTTCATAGTCAAAACTTGTTTACAGTATAATACAGTAACATCCTTGTACCCTGCTATTTTGATAATGTTTACTAGGCTATACATGTACATGTTTTGTTAAGAGTTAACCTTGACCATCTGATTCGTACAGATTTCATGTAAGCAGGATAAGGATGTGACCGTGCCATCAGTCTGGTGATTTATCTATGAATAATACCGGATTTATTCTTACATCCTTGTTACCTAATTAAAGTTATGTTAAATAAGGCTACACAAGTACAGTTGTGTTTGAAAGTATTTTTTGGAAAAGTTGATATTTGATAACTTTAGCACTTAGTGTTTTGATGAAAACTGAGGAGAAAGTTCAAAGTGTTTCATAGTGAGCTCCCTCTTATCTAGGATCCCATATATATTATTTTATACAACAATATATAACATAGTATTGATATAATCTTTTACCCTATTTATTCATCTATATTTTACGTAATTTGATGTATGACCAAGTCACCAAAGAGTATGACAAAATAATTCATTTGTTTATTTTTTAAACAAAAGGAATATATAAAATAAATAAAAAGCTGGCTAGACATTTTTATTTTTAGGCATTGGTCCTGGATCCTGACTGACATTCCTGTGGTTTAGACAACAAAAAAACACAAATAACTAAAAAAAAACGTGATTTTGTCAGATATTTTATGATTGGTTTTTAAATCAGTAAAAAATCTTTTAATTTACTAAATTTAAAATTATGCTAAAGCAGGGCATGTGTTATTATAATTGAATCAAACTGTTGATAGATTTCCCTTCCTGACAATGACATGCGATAAAATCATAACATCCTTGTTTGAAATTCACACTTCTTGGATGAAACTATAATAAAAATATATATATTTAGAGAGATAAACCTTAAAATAGAAAAAAAAATTGAATTTTCTATTTATTGAAAAACATCTGGATAAAATGTGAAAACTGAATACACGCCCCCACAAATGTACAATATTATTAAAATAGCAAAACAGTGTTTAGTATCTAATCTCTATATTTTCTACCTCAAAACAACCAACCCTTCACTGCACCGGAATGATTTTATAACAGTCAAACAATTTTTTTCATGTTTTTAAAATCTATCACTCTGTGCCAAGCAGTAAATAAATAAAATACAGCAGTTGAACGCCAAGGCTGACGCTGCTTACAAGACTTCAGCTTAAAGAACAAATTTAATTTTGGTATTAAGAATTTCCAGAAATATTGGATTTTTATCGCAAATCAACTGACCACCCCTGGAAACACATGCAACCATAGTTCGAGTGAAATCCTCAGTCTGGGAGAGAAATTCTGAAAATATGCATTAGTGTTATGCAGAGCTTGGAGATTCAGAATTGTTATATTTTTGTTTCCTTGCTTGAAATTTTATTACTTTTTCCAGGGCTGGATGCAGCTGACAAATTTAACTGCGTGAAAATGTAACTTGACAGAAATTGGCAGAAATTTAAAGCTATTTTTTAGAACAATTGACAGAAATTTAACGCTATTTTTTAGAACACATACATGTAGTAGTGGTCTGTGGGTAAAGTAAACTCAAGTAAATATGGTATTTACGTCTGTCAGTTCTGGAAATAAATACAAATAGCTCAAGCAGACTCTGGAAAATCAATTTTGTGTTTTTGTCAGGTAGTTTTTGTCAGGTAATATCCACCTCTGTCAACATTAGGCAATCCATACTCTCAATAGATAATGTATAAACATAAATATTCCCATCACCAAATCATTTTTACCATAAAATTGCAAAAAAAAAGTCAAATCATTACCTTTTTAACATGCATTTAAAACATTATTTATTTATTTGTTAGTTATCCGTGCATCCAACAAATCTGTAGACTCATTTACATTTATTGATTGATTAGGGTTTGATGCTATGCTTAAGGCTATTTCACTCATGGAATCGTGCCAGCCCAATGGGAACATTGATTCGCTGTGAAATGTTGTGTAAAGTCTTGGGCGGAAATATAACTTTATCATGAAGCCTTCCGAAATCAGGGTGCAATATTGAGTAGATGATGCTGGCAAAACAGAAGACGGATAAAAAACCAGACACCACAACAAATTAACTTCCTGATGCCCCTTAGTTGAAGGAGCACCAGGGCACAGGAGGCTCCCACCCAACCACCCAGAATCATTTAAAAAATAACAACAAATAACAAAATAACCTGTGTATAATAATGTATAAACAGTTTTATACATACATCTACATGTATTTAAAAGTTTACCAGATTCTACGAAAAGAAAAAAACTATACTGTTATAGCTGTATTTAATGATATAATCCATTTACAACAAATATATAAACATTGTTGATAAATGAAAGAAATAGCAACAATGTATTGAATTTAAAAAAAAGTAAATGTACATGTAAAACATTGTAAACTACTGCCAAGGGCAAATTTCAAACTATAATACAGTTGATATTAAGAGTAATCTGCCTTTAGAGCATTTATTATGTTTTTTGTAATATTATACCCATGCTCAACAAGGATAACAATACCATTATGCATTGATCGATAAACTGAAATGAAAACATAAATACAATGTATGCATGAAAATAGGTAAAAGATCTATCAGTTTGTAAAACAATGTACATACTGCTGTGTTCACTGTGTAAACATAAAGTAAGCTTACTTAATGTAGATATTCAGATAAAAGGGGAGTTCCCAGGGTGGTTTTTATTAATTTCATCTTGGTTTTCCACCATTACAAAATTAATGTAGTACTCTTGAGTAGGACATAAATCAACAATTAAGTAAGTAAATAAATCATTTTGCATCTACATGTTCCTTATGGCATATTCTGTTGTTAATGAATTGCTTATTAATTTAAATGTAAATTGGCACAATTACTAGTATGTGTATAAACTATTTGCATTATTTGAGCAAGTATAAGCATGTACTGCCCTTGTACTGTACTGTAAATTATAGTAGCGCTAGTTAATTGTTGTGAGCTTAATCTCTAACCGTGACACTTAGGCCTCGTTAGATCTACTTCTAATTAATCTGGGTAACTTCCATTATCTTAATTAAACTCAAGACAAGCAATTAGTTAATGACTGGGGAAAGAAACATATAGATGTAAAAACAACCATGATAAATGTATCTTTTAGTCTAGTTGATTAACCTCTCTTCCGGCATAGTTACCTGTACAAACATGTGGTTCAGGCCTCATAATGAGTAATATTGTGGATTTTCACCTGTTTAGGCATTGTTGCACCTTGGCATATATCTGCCCAGGTATTGTTATGGTCTTGTCTGTCCGTTATCACGATAAGTTAACCCAGAAGCAAGTTGCACAATACTTAACTTATGAAACTCCACACGTATCTTGATGTGTGTTCAATCAAAATCCTGTTGAAAATGAGCTTCCATGGCAAAAAATTCAGATGGCGCCTTTGGTCAAATAATGAAAATACATTTTGCACTGGGGTCGCGCCATGGGTATAGGTTAAACATGGGAGTGATGAGTTTCCTTATCCATCAACCTTTGGTATAATAGAAGGGAGGTTTCTAGCAGCCGACAACGTTTTACAAGCATTCTTCTTGGTTTTCTACCAAACGCAGCCATTGCAAATTTATAATGTAAGTTTAATACCCTTGAGTATGACATTAAACACCAATCAAATTAAGACATTTAGCATGTTGTACTGTAATGAGTAATATAATGTTATTACTGTAATGAGTAATATAATGTTATTACTGTAATGAGTAATATAATGTTATTACTGTAATGAGTAATATAATGTTA
>JAVFBZ010190710.1:0-14556 GCA_032466195.1 Katharina tunicata
CTTTTTAAATGCACCTTGACCAGACCCTCTTCGCGGATCGTAAGTTAACGCGAGAGGTCTGGTTCACGCGAGACTAGTAGACAACCAGACTGACTGGGCTGTATTACGATTGCTAGAGCGGAATAGCTTCCCTGTAGTTTCCTTTCCCATGTCTTTTGGACTTTTTCATTTCTTTGACATTAGAAAGGGTAACTCTAACACAAATTCTCATAAAGCCCTCCTGTTATAATCTTACTACGTCAACTGGAAGTAAGAGTAGGCACCGCCGAAATGATTTGATACCGAGTTGAGTTTTTGTTTGTGTAGTGAACACAACATAAAAATATTGGCAGAATCTTTGGTCCAAATACGCTAAATTTATATTGCCTATTTCGACGTTTAAAATCAATATATATCAGGGCTAACTCTTGGTATCTGTCCGCTCCTCACTGGGTTGTCTACTGAGTTTTCCTTGATTAACTTGTAATACTGGTTGAAGAAGTTATTTGTTACACATATGCCGATTAGACCCTAAGCCTAGTATAAATGCGCAAAGTTTGAAAATCTGAAAATACAGTAAATTCTGAGAAAATTAGACACTCAGTTAAGCAGCAAGCAGATACCGTAAAATGAAAGTAAATATGCCCTTTTGAAATCAATCGAAAAACAGCAAAAACGAATCAATTTGAATTACAATAAAGTCAATTTAAGTAACAATAAAGACGAAAATGTCATTTTCTCAGGTCACAAGTCACTTAAAAGGTTATTTCACTTCAAATTCAAAAAATCTACTTAATCTTGAATCTTTCACGACATTTTGCTCAAAATTTATTTTTAAGGAATAAAAACATATTTTAATTACCATAAATACAATTAGAGTTGGTATATCGTGGTGGCAAATAACAATGCTCCATTTTTAAATGCAATGTTTGTTTAACTGTCGTTGTTTGTGTTTTTTGTAACTAGCAACAGCGTTTTTTGGTTTATCTTTCCTTAATTAGAAATCTTTTCTACCAGTACGGTCACACCGTTCCTCAATTAATAAAGCGTTGGGCCTATTAGTCCCCATTCACTGTACCCGATATAGATTCAAACCAATTTGTTGATCTAAGGCATATTAAGGGTTTTTCCAGTCGCTGCGGAGATCGCCGCGTGATTTTTACGAGCTTTTCTTGTTGGTTTCCACCATTTTCCGGTAACGTAACGCCATGGTATTAGTGAAATTCGCTTGAGTATGACGTTAAACACTAATAAAATAAATACATTTTCGAGTGACATGTAGTCACATATAGTGAAGAGTATATTTATTTATATCAACCTTGATGCTGAGCTTCTAAAGAGAGAGGGAGACCAAAAAAAAACTCTCGATCTACCACTCGCCCTGTAGTCAGATGTATCCTAAATAGACATCTGATAAAAGAAAAGCAAATCTCTTGTCTCTAAAATGCGAAAAGCCTTATGGAGAATCTGTTACCAAAAAAGTATTAGCACCCAATGGCACCATAACGGGAACGCTGTCAAATTCCAGCATGGGAAACCAATGCTTTTAATGCCAAGACCTTAAGAGATATTTCTTTCCGCATTTTTTTTATTAACATATCCTTCAAAACGTAAACTTTTTTTTCAACCAGGTGTCTTGTCAGACATTATCGATGGATGTCAGGAACTTGTGTTTATAGAACAAACATTTTTTCTACTTGCTTTAATGTAAGTTACAATAATACAATACCAGGAGACCACTGCATTTCTCAGGAGCACATTATGAAAGGTTAGAAGGGTCATTAGGGAGACCATAGACGACTATTCCATTAAATGATATGTGTTTTATAGCAGTGATGTTAAGTGACTGATTCGCTTATAACACTCAATTGATGTGTCTTTAATTATGTATTTTCTTTGGTTGGTTTGACGAACAAAACAAAACAAAGAACCAATCAAATTACTTGTATATGACAACCAGATTATAAAAAACTCTATCACCTCCTTTCGGTGGTGGTTGAATGTTAACAAAACCATAAAGTTAAATATTGGTTCTGTTTCAATATTTGACGGATATCATTAGCCATGCCATGAAAAAAGCCCCAAATTCCATTATTGTTTGACGATACTATAATTAATTACGCGCGATAAATATTTTCCTGGCACACCTAACAGAGGTCAAGTTTCAAAAATGTCCAAATGATATATCATGTCAAATTCATTTAAACGAAGTTTAAATTTAATGACAAGTTTTACATCGTTTTTACATCGTTCATCGGAATAACTCTGACTGATAAGTTGGATAGATTGTTTTAGACTTTATTAAATATGATTCGTATCATTACACGTGTTGGCCTAATAAGTCACAATATATATTTTTGTATAAATGCAGAGAACGAAAAATTGTCTTGCCTCCACCGGGATTTGAACTCGGGTCTGGCTAGCAGGGTCGGCGCTCTAACCGACTGAGGCTACGGAAGAACGAACTATTTTTTTCCAGGTAAAGGCTGCCAATCAATCTCTACGGTAAGCACGGACACAGGTACACTGAAATAGGGTCTTTTTTTATCTAGATATTACCCACAAATGTGTTTGATGTTTAGGTTATTCTGATGATCTGGCACTGACAATATATATTGAGGATTCTAAACCTCACTTGTTGTCAATGTCTCTTTTATGTTCTTTAGGTCATAGAAGTAAAAACGTGTCAGGACATTTCATAGCGTGGGTGAACGGGTAATTGCCACTTGACAAGTCGTTTCCGATTTATGACAACTGTCAGCTTTCAAACACGTAATCTCAGAATAAAGAAGTTGACACACATTATAAAAAGTGGAAACCACCGTCATTTTAAGAGCCTGTGCTGAAAATGTAAACAGCTTGCCAAAAGGCCATAAACATATTTACTAACAATCAATTAGTAGGCTTAACGAACTGAAGCAAGGTTAGCGCCACACATTGGACGAATAAAATAATTTATATCGATGAACTATATTGTTAAGTACATCTTTTAGACGTGTTATTACAACCATCGAATTTGTGGTGTTGATCTGTTAATTTAAGCGAACGTGGGTTAGAACAATTAGGCACTGACGTGAGCAAGTGCTTGCTGATCCCAATCACGCGATCTTTGTTTAATTTGGCTTCAATTCACTCCAATGTAGCACGGAAAATCGTGTGGTTGGGTGGGAGTTCTATGTGCCGTGGTGTTCTCTGAGCCAAGGGGTATCAGAAAGCCGATTTGTCGTGGTTTTTGCCGTGAAGACAGCGTCGTTTAGGATGTTTCCCTTCTCCGATTGGGTTACCACGCCGTCATATGACTGAAATAACCTTAAATACGACGCGAACCCCAATCAAACAAACAACAGCCCGGAAAGAGCCTGTGTTTGATGTTGAGCCAATCAGATAGTAAGAAATATTCATATATTGTAGCATCAGAAAGATGGGAGTTTAATATAATGTCAGGATTTCTAACGTTTAACTTCCCTAAAACTATTTCACTTTCTAAATCTAATCGCGTTGTGGAATCTGATCGAGTGTGGATTTACAAGTATCAGAGGGAACAGAGGCATTTCAATCAAACGAGTATCGGGTATGTTAACTGTTGACTCCATCAACTGACGAGGTTGTGAAATTGGGCAAAAGAGTGTCCACTATGGCACTGAAAACACAAGAGAACAAATCCAGTTGCTTTTAGAAGCATATCCACTAAATTTACATTAGTCTGAACATAGAAAGAAATACATTTTCTACATGACTTTCCCATTCTTGAATTTAATCACGTCCAATAGAAACGTTCGCTAAGAGAGCGTCAAGTGAGCAAGTATTTGCACCAGTGCCAGCGGTCCATCAATCAAATGAGCACAGCAGCAAATCACACAAAGTGTTATTTTCAATAGCATTTTCGTTCTATAATCTAATCTAGTCCCTCAAAAACATTCCATGCACTGAAAGAAAAAAACTCTAAGTCAATTCCTAGCTGATACGCCTTTAGACCAACATATGTTTTGAAACAAAGCTTCGAAAAGTTATGGTCGGCTTTTGGGTAGTAACACGTGTATAGAGATAGGAACTCAAAGTAAAGGGATAAATCACTCGTTTTGCTTTCGTCAGTGTGAAAAGAAATCAGGGCCACACCCTCACTTCTCTAATTAACAGCCTTGAGGGCGACTTCATACAACGCAATGAGGTCGATGGAGTCGGGTGACACAGCCTTTAAGGGAGTAACCGAGATCCTTAATTTGTTTCACCTTGAGATATCACTGCGGTCTGTCAAATCGATCGGTCCACCAGACGTACCATCGTTAACATTATTTTCTTCTTTTCTTTGCTTGATGTTCGCAAAACATTCCATAAAAAAGGAGAGAAGGGCATACGATGTATTAAAACGAACAGGGCGGCATTTAGTAGCATCTCCTGGAAAGATGTCGTAGGTACGGTATTCTGAATTATTTCATCTTCTTTTACAAAGTAATTTGTGTGGACTAACATAGAATTTTAAAAGAAACCCAGTAACCTTTCAAAATAACTGCACACAACCAATCATTAAAGAGGGTTGTTGAAAGAATTGTAATACGTTAAACATCCATCAATTGTTAATAAACTAATGTTGATTGAAATATTGGCTTTGTTACTAAATTCCATTGTTCGCACTAATTTAAGATTATGGGGAACATGAAGTTTCTGGTATTATTTAAAGGAATGTTGCAAAGAAAATGTTTTGTTGAATCGTGGATTAGAACTGACAGTTATTTTTTTACTAAACTGTGTGACTTAAGCTTTGGTAATACATTATGATCTGTTTTTGCATCCACACTAAACTGAATTCAAAATGGAATTTAAAAAATCCCAAACATACACGGTAATGTAAAGTCAACAGCATTGTTTTCTTTCAACTCGAATCAGCGGTGGTCCATCGATCTAAATTAAATGCTTTAGCATGACATGCCGAAAGGTGTGTTTAAATGTTGTCGGACTACGATACATAATTATATCCGCATTCCTTTGAAGACAAAAAGATAACACGCCGGCAAATATCAGCAGTAGAATGTGCCATTTGATTTCAGTAATGTAAGTGTCTCGATATGACCGTGAGTCAAGCTTAATATTAGAGAACGATACATACAAATAATTTTTAGCGCCGTAGTGTCGATTTAGTTTATCCAACAAGATTACAATATCTGAACTTCAAGAAATGTTTGTCTAAGGTCCAGAAGTCTGTTAACCAAATCAGCCGACTATCCTATATAGGTTGGGTTAATCCTCGTCTGGTATCAGACAAAAGATCCTCAAATCAATATCACAGGTATTCAATAAGAACTATATATGTTAATCTTGATTCCCATGCACGCAGACTAATTTTCCACAGGGTTCAGGCTTGTTTTCACATCGAAAAATCCCAATTTAGCATCCACAGAGACTGAGTTGGGCGCTTTAGATTCGTCGATTCTTGGACGATGAATTTTCACAATACAGGCCCTAATTCAATATCAACCCTTTAATGATGCATCATTTCAAAACAAAAGGCAAAATATTCAACAGAAGTGCATTAAAGACGAATAATGATTTGACCGAATGCTTTATATGAAAAGGCTACGAAGTGCCTCCACTTTAATGATTTCAAGACAAAATCGCATCGATTGGAATAACTTGGAATGCTTGTTCTATATACCTTTAAACAGTTGTTGTTGAGCAACATCGCATGACTCAGAATTACAACTTTAGCACAAAGAACAATTGACTGTGTTACTTTAAATGTCACCTACATCCATTGACCAAAACAATATTAATATTGTAAATTATGTCTAAAATATAATATCTGGTAAGAGAATGTATACATAAATGTTCCAATTCCCCAGGTAACGTACGTAATTGTTATCAGTGAAACTTGTCTAGAACCATATCCGTTCGGACCCTGTTCAACCTGCATTTTTCAAAGGAAATTAAAAGGTGCAATTTACTCATTCAAGACTGGGCTCTGATTATGATGTTATATGTGAACAAGGGAAACTTAAAATTACATTCACATTATTGTAAGACGTACTATCGGTTATTCTCAGTGTTAAAAGATTTCGCTTTTTTTCTAACATAGAAAATTGCAGGGTTGAATATTGCGAACTATTTGGAAAATAAATAAATTCCTACCGATTCGTGGTACAAATTGCGTTTACTTTCAACAAAGGAATGACCAGATGTACAGGCAGCGCATAACACGCTCTTCACCGAGGCCCGTGATCTATAATAAACACAAATACAAAATATGTTTGCACTTTTGTCCTTTGGTTTGAAAACATGGATTATGTTTTGACACGGCACCTACCTAAGAATAACGTCAATGCTTAAACATATAATTACGTTTTAGAAATTCTATCTATATTCCAGCCAGAATAAGACGAGAAAGTGAAAAAGTCACTATTTGTAGTAGTATGACACAATAATAGAATACTACGTTAACATAATTTTTAATACTTGTAGTTATTTTATCGAATCATATTTTGTAGAAAAACGCAAATTCAGTTGATGCACTTTCTTAAATGTTTATCAAAGTAAAGTGTGGCTTGTTGGGCAGGAACTTCCTGTGCCTAGGGGCATCTGGTAGCAAGTTTCTTGTGGCGTTCTGCCCGTTGCGTCCGTGTCATTGTTGTTGATAATGGCTTGCTTACCCACGGGGCTGCATTCAAAAAGTCATATAACCTTTAAAATACAACCTAAGTTATGACTTCCGCAAGTAAGACAAACACTAAGACGTCTTCAAACTTCATCAGCAATCTTATACAGAGAAACATTACCGAAAGTTGGCGGCTAGAAAAGCAATACATTAAACCTGTTTCCGATGTGGTTAAGTTACTGTTCATGGCTATTTGAAATATATTGATTTTAAAAACAGGTTCTGGATTATAATTAAAACCTAAAGATAATCATACGTGTAACTGGAGTCCACCATGAGGCGCATACTTGGGGTCTTTTTCAAACATAGATACAGAATGAACCAATACATTTGTTTTGTTATATTAAATTGTAAAGAAAATGTGATGTGGAATCGTTTATTAAATTGACACTTATTCATGTGAAGCTGCGTAAATAAAACTTTTTATGATGTGACAAACTGTTTTCAGATCCCGACTAAACTTAACACGATTTAACACTATTGATAGACTTAACTGAACTAAGTCCTAAATAAAGTATTTCGTAACGTCTAGTATGAGTACCTGATAAAGTATTGGATACAACCAGACATAAAAGATCTTTACTCCGGGTTATGGTATAATCAAAAGTCGAACTCTCTGTGAAGACATATCTTAAAGTTCTTAAAATCAAACTAGCATCACTCATCTGTAATTAATGTAATCAAGTCTTTTGGTTTGGAGGTTGTTATATTCGATCAGCGATTGTCGACTATTACAAGCAACAACTCAAATATCATACATGTTTATGCTCCATATATGTGTGATGCGAGCATCGAGAATACGAATGCTTTCTCCCAATATTTGATTCAGCCACAAAGTAGTAATTCTGCTCAACAGAGTTATACAATTTTTGGTTCCAACATCAAGTATATTCTGTATCTTACAATTTTGCACAGATAAGACCTAATTTGGGTGTTTTCAGAAGAATATCGATTTTCTTTAGCCGAACTATAAAAAGAGATTTATTTCTTAAAAGCCTTTCCGATTCTCGAATTCAATCACGTCCGTTGAAAAACTTGAGTTAACAGCGCGTCAAGTGAACAAGCCTGTAAATGGACAGAATACCAAGTGCTCCACAGTGAACTTAGACTCAACAGCGGCAATCGCGTTGGATACTATAACATTAGCGTCTCGGATTTCTTTTATACTTATATAACAAATGTTTTGATCCGTATAACTAGAGTCAAGAGTTCAATTTCAAACAAATCGCCTTAATGTTTACAGGCGGAAATTTGTCGATTGTGTCTCTTGGAAGTTAACTTGTCGCCAGTTCTTTCTTAAATATCTAACAGTTATTGCAGTATCAACATTATTCAAGTTTGCATTTTAAGCTCACATAGCAAAACAATTAGCAAACTTTGCAGCATTGTAGAAGAAAAACGTTCAGTCGGAAACTATAGTTGATAGCAGACACAATTGGTCAATGACTAAAAGCCCACATCTGTTCATTTGTTGTTAATTATTGTATAATGGTGGTCGTTTGATCTAGGCACGGCTTGACAAGGCGTGAAACATATTTACGCCCCTATACTCCTTAACCTTTCAAAGCAACACAAAAGTGAACATCTTAAATGTCACTGATTTATCATTAAGAGAATGTGTCGAGCTATAGGAATAAGCCGTCATTTGTAATTTGCAAGTTATAAATTTCTTTCAACTCAAATCTTTGAAAGCTACTATTTCCCTTCACTTTCAATCAATTGTTTATGTCTGGGCTACCAAGTTTTAAACAAGACAGCACAGTCGTAAACAACGAAAGGGTTTTTTGTTAGAGAACATACGATCATTGTGCCATGAATTGAAATATATTAATCCTCTTTCACAAATAATGCATTTAAATGTCACCAGGAAATCATATCTGGAATTTAACGGTGATATGTTCGGATTTACTTTCGAAGGGACTGGAATACAAATAGAAAACTTCGCAGCTTTCGTCGAGGTACGATGTAACTATATTGAATTATACAACGCTTCAACGCGTCTTTGTTATAAACTCATGTATTAATAATTCAGAATATTTCAGACTAGACATCTTTCTGCACTTCTTCCAAGACTGGACTATTAGATATTCTAAGGTTTCCATCACACAACGCTCCATAAACCAGTCACATCCCTTCATATAGTTTTCAAGTTTCATGTGTTTTAAATAAACTGCTATAATGCTATAGGGATCAGCTTAATGTTGCCAGCCATGCCCTGACACCGTAGTGCTACCAAAGTTTAATAAATAAATAAATGTCCGTTGGCTGTTATAATGAGCTTTATCATTGAAAGTTCAGATCCGTTGTATTTTCCTGTATCAAAAATAGTTTTCGGGATATTGCAGACAACCTATTTTAAGATCTAAATTATAAAAGGCTTCTGCGGAAAACCAATAAAGAATCTTAAAAACTTGGTTTACGGAATAGCGCCATGTCCTTGGTACTGACTGACCTGTTCTGCCTTCTTAAGGCAACATACCAATTTCAAGATCGCAGATATCGGCCAGTAGAATCACAACGCTATTAAGATCATTAACACTTTAGGATTCAAAAAATATTAATTGACGACATTAATGCGGAGAGTTTTAACTGAGTAGTAGTTTACAATCTAATGTCTTAGGGAATCTGATTTGTAAGCGTGAAAGCAAACGGTTAAACTTGAAAACGAATAAGGAGAGAAATAGATTTATAGTATTTCAGAGAAATGTAAGTCATTTAAAAGCGAGAATTGAACAAGTAATTTCTGAACCGAATGTTGTATGAATTTATCGCAAGAAAAACATTTAAAGTTTCTGCAAAATACACCCCACCTAAACTCTGTATACAGACACCGCGCTAATTATTACTTTTCAAACTAATGCTGAGCGCTAAGCGACAGGGTGAAACTATTCTTTAAGGCTTGATGTGATATTAATGTGATCAACGTTCCGATACAACCCGGAGTATTTACCGCTTGATTAGCCTTTCGATCCGAGTTAAATAGTTTTTGGTGCTAAAGTCAATCGTTGGTCATATCGACAAATCGTAACAACCGACACAAAGGCTTAGTTTGAGTCTCTAAAATGAATACAGCCTCTGGTACAATGTAGCATTTAGAATGTACTTATTGATCATGAGGTTTAAATACATGGTAGTCTGTGGTTCTTCTGGAGCCAGCCTGAATGGTAGAATGGTTTGCTTCGACCATTGGGCACCACATGAAGAAAATAACCTCAAGGCGTGAAAATCCAACCAAACAATCCGAACTATTGAATACGTTTTGTGATATATTGGGTCAATCACTGGCAGTTTAAAACATGCTACGCATGTAATTACCATGATTAAAACGTCTTTAGAGCTAACAATGATTGGTTGATACCAGATCTCAGTGGTGGAGATCAGACGACCAGACAACCTATGCGTTATTGTTGACAAATTGTAGCAAATCTTCCAAGGCCAGTCTAACACCCGTCACTGATCATATATGCTATGTTTTTGCCGCTATCACTTTTAACGTTCGGATGGCCATTTTTCTTTATGTATTCCTGTTATGCAGCATTATTTCATGATCTGATCCTTCCAACGTAAACGATTAGTCAACGTCGCGCAAAGCTCAGGCCTCGGGTGTACGAGCTTCAAGGAGGCCATACAAGTACGTAAAAGTTGAAAAACGTCATAAATTAACAATATTCCGTGCTTTTTTCCTTTTGCGGCCGGAATATTCCACTGGTGCCTTATTTGGGGAATAGTTCACAAAGTGTGTATCTTTGTCATGAGATAATACGTTTAACATTTTTTCAAGGGTTATTTAAATAGGCCGAGATATTTAACAGGAAATGTGTTATTATAGTTTAAACGCCTTGCTGATTACCACGAAATGTTTGGTCTCTCAAAACCCACTGTGTAAAAACATTTACGTTTTCCAGCAGCAATTGCACGATTGGTCCCTCTTTAAACGCTGTAATAGGAATGAAAAAGTCTCCAGTATGGTTCATGTTACATAATTGTCGCTGTCCATACTTTTGGTTCAGAAAACAGCCATCCAATGTGAGCAGCTCTCTCCTTAATTTCCTGCACCTTGTTTTAATTGTCCTTTTATTGTAAATAAATCGTTCGGTGGCGTTGCTGTTTAAGGCCGTGGTTAGTTAAGAGTTACTGCCCTTGGTGGTTCTTTATTTAGTATACATCATATACGTGAATATGTGGAACAATTTATATTTTGCTATTGGCCTTCAAAGATAACTTGACCTACACTCCCGCCAGACTCCCCGTAAAAATGACTGGCATCTTTGCATTTGAAGGTTTACGCATATTACAATATTTGTGTATACAGGTGTAGTTTCCAATGATATTGATGTGATTCAACAGATTTGTTTGACTGGCGAGTCAAATTAATTGTAGCTAAGCGTGAAGATTAAATATATAGAGACCGTAGGTCAGAGCAATCCTTAGATGTGGTCAGTGTCAAAGGCAATCAGCGCCCCATTCACGTTCCTCTCATGAATAGTCTTCAGGGAGAATTAATTTAACCTGTTGATCATTGAGTGTACAAGGTTGAGACTAGCTTAAAATGTATCGAATGTTACTGCAGAATTTTATCCAGATGCTTATTATGTTATGAGAATTTACCCAATGGCTGATAATACACTAGTTCTAACGATGTGACAGAACTGAAATACAAAAGGCAACTTTGGAATGCTCGATGAGACGATTAATTGGTTTCACATTCAGGGATATCACAACTCCCAAAGGTCTTGGAAATCGATCCGATTTTCAGACGAACCACTATTAGAATTCTATACTCGTCTGGTGTTTTTGTTTTAAAATATTTCGTTAAAAGGGTAAAATAGCAAACCTGTTTTGGAGTTTCATATATCTGCATTATTTACATTGCATATAGCATTCATACAGCGCAAAACTTTGTAATATATTATTTTAAACCTAGTGAAGATGTTGAAAAATATATTTTGGCAAAAACAGAGTGAAACTTATGTGTTATATTAAATTTAACAACTTTGCAATATAGTCTCAAGCGTAAGTCTGACTAGCCTTCAATCTTATTGTATGATGAACCAGGTAAATATCAGTTACTTCTCTTGATAATTAAGAACCTTCAAAAAGCATAACATGGTGATTACTATTCTTTTTAAAACAGAGCTGCGTGAGTTTTAAATATGTTCTTTAAAAAGCATGTCTCAGATGGCATTTTAAAAGAAACCACACATCCATTTAAGTTCTGTCATTGGAAGCACTTCTTTCTGTTTGCTCAACACGAGACAGTCTACTACCTTATTACGTAAATATCCTGTATAGAACGATGCAACGACTGATAGAAACGTATTACATAAAATATTCTTCACTTGTGATTTACGTAACATTGATTACTTGAAATATTTTGGAGAATCGTAAAAACTTCTGCTCTTAATATTAACAGTTCAGGAGCGTTAAGCTTGGTTGATCAGTTCCTTGATCTATTAATGTGTCAAAATAAGAACTAGTAATCAGACGACTCTTTCATGCTTGTTAAGAATCGGTGTATTGTCAGTACAGCGAACGTACATTTTTCATTAGGTTAACGAAGAGTGCTATATGGTGTTGCTGACTTTGAAACTCAGAGAGAGTGAGCACAAACCTGGCTTAACAACCGTCCATCATTGACCTCTGCATGCATCCAAATGACTGAGCCCTGCGGCACACCCGGGTAGCTTGAATAGTGAAATGTCTTTGGATCATTAAGGGGGTTACCTTCAGGCTATGGACTTTCTGTAAATTCATAAGATCCGGCTAGTTGATTTACCATCACAAAACTGAGCTGCAAGATTTAAACAGTTTTTCTTTACGCCTGGGACGGAGATGACAAAGTCAACACTAATTTCAACAAATCTTATTCTAAATTAGATATTCAATAATCTAAGGTTAATCCAAAGATAATAAAAACTGAACATACGGTGCAGATTTTAAATGTAACCGTTTACCATCCGGTTTTATTTCAGCCCATAGAACATATAAATTGCTTTCATAAAATTCCTGTTTGTCTGTCTTTAAAACTATTTAACAATCTTCGTTTTAGATAAATTTAATTGGCCTGTAGTAAGAGAAAAATATCTTATTGAATGTGCGTTTAATTCAATATAAACCAGTTTATTAAAGATGTAAATCAAGAGAGGTGTCATAGTAGCACATAAAGAGATACGGATCTCATTTTCACCGTAATTCAAGCTCATTTAATCGGCTTTACTGCTTCCGTTTGAATTATTAGTCTACTCTTTTAGAAATGTCTACGGGTATTGTGAACTCCGAAGAAAGCTCATCGGAGCTCTCGGCTGTCTGGGGTCTTAGTTTATTTATTGGTACAGTATTACAATTGAATGATTAAATTAGAATGTCAGAAAGCTCATTGTAGACCGGCTGTGAAATGTCTTACCTTTTTAAATTGATTGATATCCAGCAAAACACTGTTTTTGATCAAAACTTCAATATACACAAACACATCAGCGAGCGATGCACATATAAGTCCAATTGATATCATTGGTAATACCGTCTGAAATATTACAATTTAAAAAGTAAGCGAATAATCGTGTTGTAATAAAAAAGTTTTGTCAAATTTCTCTTTAGTTGGGATGTGGAAACAGTCAATGGTTTCAAGGTAGCAGTTCCATTTCCCAGCATGCGTCTGACACGTAATGCTTGCAAGTTTTATACATGTTCGTTATGTATTAAGGATTGACTACCCCCTTGAGGGTCAAAATTGTTCATTTTTTTTATTTCCTTATTAGAACATTATCTTTTGTGTCCTGCATATTGTAAAAAATATAAATTCGAGTTAGAAGCCATTTAATTATAGGTTTGAAAAAGTTGATTCAGTTTGCTTGCGATGTACAGCTGGATGGGTTTTAAACGATTTCTAGCACTTAATTGTTTTTTGAAATTAATTTTTTCAACTCCGTTTACTCAAAAACCCTTTGAGCTACACCGGTGACATTCGGCATGCTTATTAGTTACATAATAATCCAGTAAAACGTATCTCATATTTTATAAACTCGGCTTAAAGAGGACATAATGTCAGAGGGTGTAAACAATTGTCTCAAGTGGCTAGTCCACCCTTAAGCCTTTTATCACTGGGCAACAGTTTTACTACAAGCCTCAGTGTACATAAGTAAAACTATGATTATATATGGCCAATTTGATATGCTACTTCATAGTTGTTAATTTATTCAAGTTTTGGGGCAAATGCAAATAGTTATTTCCAGTTTATTTTCCAATTTATCAAATCCTTTACCGGTTTTTGCATCTTGAAATACCCTTCCAAATGAGCTGCAACAGCTGGTATCTCTTTCTGGAGTCGAGATATAAAATATGTATGGGTTAATCGTGTAACTGGCACAGTTTCTATTTTTCAGCAGAACTGAAGGCTCTTGGCATGTATTGAAATGACTTGTCTTCTTCGGAAAGCTCTCGGTTACAAGGACAGTTTGACAAGGTACCCTTTTTATGTTCTGAATTATGCAAATTTCTGTAAAAATTATAATTCTCTGCTAAGAAAACAAAACCTGATTTTTCTCAGGGAAGAAGGAACACATCTGATAAAGGTCGTGTTTGTCCACGACAACAGTCAAATGTGTCTGTCATGTTTCTGATTAATTAAGTATGCAACGTATATACAATTATGTGGAATATAAGGATATATAATATATTGAATCACCCAGGCAGTAACATTGGCGACGTACGTCCTTATCTTTACTTGAATAACGTTTCAACCATAATCATATAAATATAACAACAAATGTCAGTGGCGGGCAAAGACCAGCTGCCGATACTGGTTTCTACCATATTTGCCTAAGTGCTGTCCATGTCGTTAATCAATCATTAAAGTAATTGAGTAATCGAGCGTGAAGCGGGGCAAGTGGTACAGGACAATTTGCGTTCTGTCTGTTCCCCTATCGACTTCAAAT